>JAPYZE010000346.1:0-44206 GCA_030522805.1 Leptomastidea abnormis
AAAAAAAAAACACAACGAGTATATTCTCTCATCATCCAAGCACGTCCAGATGCTCGAAAGAGCTTTTTGCCTTCGCCTATTCGAATCGATCGATCGTCAGTCATCCGGCTTTGGTAATTAAAAAAAAAAAGCTTTATAGACACGATCGTTCTCTCTTGGATAACAGCCAACGCCCAAAAAACAACCTGTGTACGCGTAATCGACTTTTCCAAGCTCACGCGTTTCTGATTATCTTATCGGTCATTAGAAGGTGAAGGACGAAAAAGCTTTCACGCGCATGCTCTGCTTCTGCTGCTGCGTGTTGTTATAAAAGAAAACAATGCGTATAACTTTTTTCTTACGTGACACTTCCGTTGAAGGTATAATTGATTGTGTCCTTGCTTGGCTTCCTTTTCTTTCTCTTTCTATAGTCATTTCGAGAGTAAGCTTCTTCTTCTTCTTCCTTTACGATAAGGCTTGGCAGTTTGTTGTTGTGAAAGTACTCGTCTTTCGTATCTCAGGATTCGACCAAAATTAACTTTGCTGTGCTGAGTGAATTTTGCTTGAATATTTTTCAGGTTAATCGGATTGGCTTTATATTTTAGTTAAATACAGCGATGAACATATCGAGAGCGTTCATTTCCCCTACGATTAAATATTACTCGTTTGGTTCTTGATAAAATAAATAAAATTTTGATATTCCGGGATCGAAATTATTAACTTGATTTTCCTTTGTATAATCCAATTCGTTGATGGCATAGCAACGATTCGAAAATGGTATTTCTCTTTAATTCTTGAATATTAATGTTCGGTGAGTTCAATAATAATTAATACATTATAAAAAAAAATCTATATATTTGAATTAAAATTTAAATAATGTATAAAAGAATAGAAAATAACATTAAAATTAACAATTGAATTAAAAATAATGTTTTTCTCATTCACATAAATTAATTAAAAACACATAAAAAATAAAACAGTAAAAAAATGTAGACTTCCTGTTTTTTTCTTTCTTCTTTTATAAACCCTTAAACCCTAAGTGAAAAATTTATAGGCAAAATCGGATAAGTACGCAGGTAGAATCTGACCTTTCTTCGTCAATAAAAAATTCATACAGGTTGGCCAGGAAAGAAAAAAAAAGAAAAAAGCAGTATACAGGAGAGTGCAGGAAAGGCCTCAGGCTAAAAAGTTCAGAACGTGCATCGTGAAAATCTCGCTATCCGCGCATATATGCCATTGAAATAAATTGTTTCTCCAAGCTCTCAGTGCCGAAAGCACGCGCACAAATAAATTTTCCGTAGTTTCCAAGCGAAGGGGAATAGACAAGAGAGAGAGAGAAAGAGAGCTGGTATAAGCAAAAGCCCTCGGTATAAGCGCAAGTCGGGGCTTCACTCGCGGAAGTGGCGCAAAGCCGCGGCCACGAGGGACTCGAACGAAGATCGAAAACGTGGTGGAAAGTAAGGGGGTGGTAGCTGTAGTAGAAGGTTTGCGGAGAAGAGAAGAACCTAGCTGTGGGGGCCGTCTATCTCTCTGGCATCTCGAAAGCCGAAGCCTTTGAACCACGGGACTCGATCACGGGAAAGAGAAGGGACTGCTCTCTCTTTCTCTCTTTCGCGTCCGGAAGGCGCCGGCGGCAGAGTATAGAGCGGCATCTCGGCAGAACAAAGAGCAGTGCTTCTCGGCGCTGTGCCACGCGCAAGTTTCGATGCGCCTCGCACGCGCGCGCCCGAGCCCCTGGCTTCCCAAAGTGCGATCGATGAATTTGGGGGATTCGGAGCAGGAAGTCGAGGAGGGTATATTACGACGCAGCGCCCAATGAGCAGGAGCTACCCGGGAATTGCGTCGATACGCCGCGGTATACCTATATAGAGAGGAGAAAGAGAGTGAAAGGAGTTTTTAGACTTTAAACGCAAAATTTGTGTAGAGTTGAATTTTAAGTTTTTCTCGTGTTACTTTGATAATTATTTTGAATGTTTCACTGTGTGGGTCTCTTTACGTAATTCGAAAATTGGCTATTGTTCGTTTGAGAAACAAATTTTTGTATAGAAGTCATTAGAATCTTTGTGTTGATTGTAACAATAACAAATATAAAATTCTCGTGAACTAGTAAAAAATAATCCGAAAATAAAAATAATCCTTTCTCTTTTTTATAAATTTTTACAGTTTTTTCATTTAAAAGCTCACAACTCTCTAAAAGTAATATCGCACAAACGATCTTTTTTTTTATCGAGTCCCATTACATGCATTTCTACAAACTTCTGTAATTGCATTAATAAAACTCTACACGCAGTCAAATCTAGTCATCTCGTCAAACTTTCAACTTTTTTACCTCGTCAAAAAAGTGAAAGTCATTGCAATTGGCTACAAAGGGAATGGAATTAGAAAAGAGTTACAAACTCTAGGATAAAGGAAAATCAAACTGTGTGGCATGTTATATGCTACGCATACCTACACAGATACAATTCTTTATTTAAGCTTTTAAATCTAAAGTAAAATTCATTGAACGTCACGAGGAAAATAAATTCTAAAAACTACAATATAGACTATAAATATAGTATATGTGCAGAGAAGCATTATTCAAAAGCTACACCCCCCCCCTCTCCCGGCTAGTCTCTGCATGTGCACGCGTTCGTTTAATACGGCTTACGCAAATGAGCAAACGTGTATAATCAACGGCGTGTTAAACAATGCGACGTGAAGATAAAGCTTTTTATTCGCGGAATTTCTCGGACTACTCGCTATAAAATATATATACCTACATATATATAGGAGGAAGGCAAGCGCGTGTATATCTATTGTATTAAGCGGGGCCACCGCAGCGATGTTACGAAAGCATCACGTAGAGAGAAAAAGCGCTTATTTTATTTTTCGTCTGCAATTCTCACGCGTCTTTCTCTTTTTGTTCCTTTTTTTTAGCTTTAAGTGAAGGAAAATTGTTGGATTATTCTTTTCATTAGGATTTTGATACATTATTATACTAATTTTATTTTTCATGATTTTGATATCTTACTCGATTTAGTAATTATTAGCCAAAAAATTGTAACTTTAATTATTTATACATAATTTATTTTCATAAATAATATAATTTTTTTTTTAAAAGCAATACATAGCAGATGAGCAGTTGCTACGTACCAAGCTTCCGTGGGATTATATTTTATGAGGGATGTAGCATTTATAATAATAATAATCGTCAGGTGTTACCTATTATAGCCGTTAAGGGGTATTTATTGCCTTATTGTTAGCCACCAGCTGACCACCAGTTGACCGTTTTTAACGATACCTATTCTTTCTACCTGTAAGCTGACCCTACCAAAAACAATACATAAAGGGATCTAGAACTGCGAGAGCCTACCTGAGTATAGTTTGTAGAAATTATGTGTACAGTCTAGTTATAGCAAAATTTTTCTAAAATTTAACAAAAATACTATTTTTGAAAATAAATTAAAAGTTTTTTCCTGAATTAAAAGTTGTAAAAGTTAAAGAAAAAAATATAATCTTGCCATCGTCTCGATATCCTACTCGATAGTGTAGTTTTAGCGTATTCCATATTATGACCTCGAACCATCCAATCTTTACATATGAAAACACACAACGCGTCCATTATTCTCTCACAGCTGGTCC
The DNA here is from genome assembly GCA_030522805.1 of Leptomastidea abnormis. NCBI lineage: Eukaryota > Metazoa > Arthropoda > Insecta > Hymenoptera > Encyrtidae > Leptomastidea > Leptomastidea abnormis. The sequence continues at coordinate 3,601 of JAPYZE010000346.1, forward strand.
GTCTTTGCCTTATATAGTGTAAAGACGCTTCGTCAGTATTTGCACATATGCGTGTATAAGTTCAAGAGAGATCAGGCCTCCATCAATAGTCAATCTTATGCTTCAAGGGCCAACATGACATCAAGAGCGCATACTCATACGATTACTTTGATAATGAATCTTTTCACCATTTCTTTTATATCGACCGCCTATAACGTATAAGATTTTTTTCTGAGCAAGAAATCTTGAAAAATAATCAGGTCAAAGAGTAGGTGGTCCAAAAAATGAAATCTTTTTTTTTTTTCTCAACACAAACACTGGACACTGGTCTCTCTCTTTACAAGCAGCTTTCTCTATACAAGAATCGCATACAACAACATATAACGTGGGCGAGAACAGCGAGTACCATGTAGCCGTTATTGTCCGATCCGATAATAGGTGGAAGGAGTCCAGCTGCGTGTGTGTTTGTGTATGTATCGAGGTGCTTTTATCGTCCCGATAATCGCTGATTTTTATTAAAGTCGTATAGACAAACGTTGCTAAAGTGCTCTTTCTCTCTCTCTCTTAGGATGTTAAAATTTAACGGGCGAGAGAAGCGCGATCGTAATAATCGTTTTATGGCTTTTCATAGTTTTAAGGTAAAACCATGTCGACTGGATCGATTGTATTTGTACTACAAAACAAGTTTTATGCAACCTACGAATTAAAGTATTTCACCTAAGCTTAAATTTTAAACCATTCCAAAAGGCTCCGAATACTGCAAGTTATTCAATATAGCTGTTTCAAAAAATATTAATTTTCATTGATATTTTATAATTATATGCTTATAAAAATGGATGTTGCTACATGTCAAGAAATAAAAAAAATTTATTTGATTAACAGAATAATAACATCGCAAGAGCATCAGATCATTGCGTGCTTGCAAATAAAAGCTCTGTCTACTGTTTTTCTCTGGTTCTCTCTGTTTTTGAACGACCTCAGCTGGATCATTAACATCAGCTCCGCGCAAAATAATATTGACTTTAAATAAAGACAAGGTCGTTCGGACTGAATCTTCAATTAAGCCACGCAGGCAGGCAAGCAGCAGCTACACGCACATTGCCTGTATTTTTTCACAGCCTATTAATCACGCTTAAAAGCGCCTCTATATAATGCGTCTCTGTAATCAGCTCCATCCCTACTCTCTTACTGCCAATAAAAAAACCCACACACACACATACGTGTATGATTTCACCTATACACATTCATTTACTTGAATACTCTGTTTTGACATCGAGCTTGGTATATACATATAATGATTTTTCACGCGAATCCCTCCTGGCTGTTATCAACCGCGAGTTCACACGCGACGCGTACAACTCGCGTAAAAATCATGCACGAGTGCAATGTAACACCAAGCCGTGAAAGCATTTATAAATGTATATTTATATATGTATTAGCAGAGATAAGACAATTCTCTCTTTCTCTCATTCTTTTTTTTCTTCTTTTGACTGCGATCTTCTCTCAAGCTTTTATTTACGATTTTCTTAGCACGTAGTCGTCGTCAAGCACGCGACTTTATAAATATTGCTGGCCCAAACGATGTATCTTTTTTTACAAATATTTGTAACCTCTTTTACTATCTTTCTCTTTCTTTCCCCTGTGTCTTCATTTGTACATGATGTATATTACTTATACTTGTTCGATAAGCACGTACTCTGCGTGTGTATAAACGATCGATTTTTAATTATCCTGCTCGTTGTGGGACGCTAACAATTTTTTCCGTCCTCGTACAATTGTTTATTTAGTGCCGTTAGTATTGGCTAGTTATCCAGCACTAATGAGACTCTACTCGTCGTTAATTATAACGCACGACTATCTCTAATACGAGTATAAAGTATAACACGTACTATATAGTATAGCTATATAAGCGATTGGTAAAATTGTATTTATATAAATTTTATTAATGCTTACGTCTTTGAGTATATACACAGTAGAGAATATTTTGAATCTACAGTGTATCATCTAATTTCCTTAACAGATAATTATCTTATTAGATTGGATGCGGGCTTGTTATGCTGGTATAGTTGTTAGTTAAGCGGGATAGGTATATATATACAGCTGAATTGTAGGCTGGATTATAGACGATACTCTATTAAAGCTTGTGCTGGCGCTTGAGTTTAGATAATATACTGTTTTCTATGGTCCATTGTCATTTTCTATTTAAATGTAATTAAGATCTATTTTTAAAGTATCGTTGATTAGGAATATTGGTGGTTTCATCAGTGAGAAAAAATTAACTTCGGGACTAAAAATAAAAATTTTATTATTAAAGTATTTCATGATTTAAAAAACTATAAGTTTTTACACTTACTTTTTTTGTATTTTAAATATATTTATTTATAAATGTAAAGATAAATCTAATCGAATTTTTAATTTAAAAAATTGAGACGTAACATCATAATAAAATTATTCACGATGGAAAAAAATACATTTTTTTAACTGCAAAATGTTTTTAATGGTCTTCATTTAAAACTTTTAGCGACAGGTCTTTAAAAATTTCAAGCAAATTTAGAGCGCAAATAAAAAATTTAATTCGGTTTTTAAAATGTTTATTGCGCATTTTATTTAAAAATAAAAAAAAAGGGTCTCCTAATAGTCCAACACTTAAGTCATTAAAGCCTGTTATGCTTGATCATTTTATAACAAATAAACTTAAACTCGGTTTAAGTATCCATAAAATAAAGAAAACTATCACTGCCCACTAAAAAATGTACGTTTCAAAATTTATACAATTTATTAGCAAATAACAGCAACCAAGCCACGTATATATGAAGCCTGAGAAACTTCAGAAATAACATATACATCTGGAAAAGATATACCCAAGCATCGAAAACCAAAGCAAGATCAAACCGATTTACCGATGCATCAGAGAGTCATTGGATTCACACAAGCAAGAAGGAGCGGCGGTCCAGATAAGGCACCGCGTTGAAGATCGTCTTCTATATTTCTGCGTGGTAATAAGCACAGAGAGAGAAAGAGAGCCTCTCCTACCGGAAAAATTCGTCTCCGTGCGAGCGCGCCTAAGTGACGGCATAAAGGAGGCGAAAGTTCGAACGGCAGTAAACGAGATGGTGATAGTGTGGTGGTGGTTGCAGTGAAGGCGAAAGAGGGATTTGGAATTGAATCGGCGTTTCCTCTCTCTCTCTCTCGAAGGCGGAGTTGAATTTATGCGCTGGTTTTCTGCAAGCAATCGACTACCGTCCGACAGATGAAAGGTCTGTCTGTGAGTATAGAACTCGAGATCTCAAAGTTTTATTCAACTTATTTATTATTATTATTATTATTATTATTTATTATATTTCGCAATTTTTTTTTATTTACTCATTTTATTATATACATATTCTAAGCTATATAGCATTAGTATAATTTTACTATTATCGCGCGAGAAAAGGAGTCTCTCTTTTTCTCAATATATTACTAAAGCTTAATGCACGTAATAAATTATTTTAAAACGTCCATTACCTTAATCAGGTAAAATCGGCACGTTGAAAATGCGCCATATGGCTTATAACATCGAAGAATCAGTAAATGTTAAAGTTGTTAAAATATATAAGTGCAAAGCACATCGCGCTAACGTTTAGAACTAAGCATTTTTTTTAACAAGTCTTACCTATACGTGTGGCTGACTTTCACCACCGTATGTATATATATATGTGTATAAATATATAAAACACACGGCAAAATTTCCTTGAGTATAGAGAGAGAGACTTGAATTTATACAGTCGTAATTACCGTTTCAACAGGCCTTATATATACTTCTCTTCCTCTTTTTCCTCTCTCTCTCTCTCCCCCACACGATGATTTATATATACATACATAGCTATATTTCAAGAGAGTTATAATAAAGCTTAGGCACGAAGTGTGTATGTGTGAGTGTGTTGTGAAAACTTGGCGATAAAATCATCGTTGATTCTGTGACTTATCGACAACGACTTTTCTTCGTGTGTGTTGACTGCTAATTACTCGATAACAACAACTGCTGTGTAGAGATTTTTTTGATTTACCTTTACATTCATAGTTGCTTACGTTTTCCCAGCAGTAGTACTTCCAATTAATAAGTCAGTCCTAAAATCAAATAGAAATTGTATTAGATAAGTCTATCAACGATTCGGGCAGTATAGTACACGATCACGAATAAAAGTCGAGTCACAAAGGAAAAAGGCGGTTCTCGATATATCCGGTGTCATATATATATACTAGAACGTAGAAAGGAAGCTGTTTTAGTAAAGCCCGGAAGCCCGCAATCGGGTCATATATACCTATACATATATTACATGCATATAAGCTTGAAAGATAAAATTGCCAAGTGAGCGCGACAAAAGTGGCGCGGCGACTCCAGTCCGCTGTATATATATATATATATATATATATTCTTTGTCGTGCAACCGCAAACCCTTGGCAGGTCAGCATTTACTTCGAGTCGTGCGAGTTTCCTACGCGGAGAAAGACTTGGTGTCTCTCCGTATATGTATACTTTATATACTTGTTCGTTCCCTTTTTCATGCAGGCCAAAGTTGTACTGGTTTTCTTTGATACTGCATTAATATCAAACTCGCGATAATGACGCGCGTGTAACATATACGTTGGCGGCAGTTAGTTCTTTTTGAGTTGTCGTTTGATTGGTCACGTATATTATATATATACTTCGCAATATACATGTGTACGTACAGTAAAGTCTGGCTACTAAGTCTTGCAATATATATGAGTATATAAATATGAGTGCAAATGAAACTCTGACTTTCTGGCTTTCTAATATCCTTCGAATCTCAAGCGTATATATATACATATAGCTAGAAATAGAAGCGGTGATTTCTGGTCTGTCTCTTATTTGATCTTGCTCCATAGCTCCGGGGGGAGAGATCAATATTTCATGTCGCCAATATTCGCGGCCAAACTTTCATGTCTCGTTCGTATAAGTTGTGTGTGTATAAAAAGCATATATAGAAAATTTGAGTTGGTAGTAGTAGTATAAAGTCATTGACCTTTTTGCATATATTGCGAAACATTTTTATTTCTCGTTGGTAACATATCAAAAAATTTGATATTGAAATGAAATACAATTTTTATTGCTAAGTTTGAATATGAAATTACAATTTTGTCAATGAGGAAAAAAAATACTTTTTTTTATAATTTTTTAAATGTTGCAAAAAGCCAGGTGTGTTTGGAAGCCAGAAAAATACAGTTCTCTCATCTTTACGTAAGTAGACGATAATTGCTCAGAAGATTTAGAAAAGTTTTAAAATTTCGTGGCAAGCATTGTACTCCGCTCTTACGTATACCTTGACATATGAGACGTATTGCACGTCACATAAGAAAAGAATATTTTGTCGGTATATTTTTGTCTTACCAGGTCCACGTTTGAAGCTATACGGTCAAGCTAGTTTTGTTTGAGTTCGTCTAATCCGAGGCAGCGACCGACCGAGGCTTAAATAAGTGTGTAGAGGATATCGACCGTTGCGAAGGTCGACACGCGGGGCTTCTTGCTTGCGCGGGTGGCGGATGGAGTGTGCGCAAGAAGCACCGGCTTGGAAAACGCGATTATATATCTATACACAAGCGCGTGTGCAAAAAAAAAAATCTGTAGACGTAAGAAGAGCTTCTCGTTTGATAATCGCGCTTTACTTTCTCTTCTTTTTACTTCTCGTATTGTCACAATATGACTTTATTTAGTAAGTATATGGGTATATGGAGTTTTGATTTTTTATTCTTGGGATTGCGAAATATACTAACATCGAGTGTAAAAAAGACCTTCATACTTTGAACAAAGCCATGATTGCGTGCACATCAATGTGGTTTTTTTGTTTTTATACGCAACGATATGTATAGCTTATGCTGGTTTTGTTATTTATTACAAAGGAGACATAATGATCTGTTGACGGTTCAATTCAACGCTTCTGTTGTTGGAACACTGGAAAACCATTGATATTGGTTTTAATTATGATTAGATGTTTACAATACAACGCTATGATAAAAAAAAAATTTCATTTAAATTTTAATAAAAAAAAAAATATTGTTTTTTTTTGTATACACGTGCCAATATAAGACGTCACGATAGTATCAGCTCCAAAATTATCCGCAAAATATAAAGCCTTGTGGCTTACGCACAAAAATATTGAAGAAGCCTTTGCACATCTTGTTAGCTCCGCATTATTCGTTAAGATTAAACAAACAACAGAGCACGTAGTCTCTCGTCCGCAAATACCGAACTTGAACTTTTATTTTTATCATTCATCTCTGTCCAATCGCTATAATACTGTCAATTCCACCCCCTTACGTCGTCACACAGTCGTTTTCATTCTCGTAAACACTTTCAATCCAAGAAGAGTTAATTTTTCAACCTCGTGCGTTAAGTGGCCATTCTTAAAAATTGAAAATCTGCCAGCGACCAAAATAAAAGACCGAGATATGTATAAAGTGTAAAAGCTTGATCAGCCGATATCTCTCTTTAACTGAGGTTTGCCTCCAGCTGTGTAAGCCCACGCACGTCCGATCGGGGGCGCGAGCAAGTATACACGATCAACAAATGCAAAACAAACCAAATAATGATCGGATGCCAAAATCAACTTGATCGTATTTTTCGACCTCATTACCTTACTTTAACCTCCCCAACTTTTCCCCCCAACATCAAGTTCCATTTTTCCAACTCGAGAATTAAGGATCAAAATTCTTACGAAGGTCATCAAGCTGTGTGTACGCGTGGGCGGACCTCCTTCATCGATTTTTCCCCTGACGCTAATATGGCATTTTCACGCCTACTGGTTGTAATTTTTTTTTCCTTCCTTCATTCTCAAGCAACGTTCCGGCACTTCCGTGTTTGAGCAAAAAAAAGCGTCGCACGAATACTAGGTATGAACTATACTTCTTTTTTCCTCACCCCACGCTCCTGTTTTTCTTCTTTATATCGCACTTCTTTTTTTTTTTACTCGATTTATGGCGCGGAAGCTATTCACTGCGACCAGAAGTCTCGCTTGAACTCTCTGCTGTCGAATATATATGTATGTTTACGTTTGTGCTTTTATATACGCTTGGAATTTTCGAATACCTCGTGGTGTGATTTTTTTTTTTTTTTTAGAAGTAAAGAACTTGATGATGTTATTCGGAGTGTTGGCACGAGGATAAAATAACGGTGGGATATATTTTTGCGATCGATAAGCCGAGAGATGAAAACTTGAAAGATGAACGTGTTTACGAGTGAGAGAGAGAGAAAGAGATATTCCGGTTTTTATTTTAAGTCGTAATTATCGTCAGCACACGACAGCTTGTTATAACTGAAACGACATCAACGTTAGAGAGCTGTGTGGGCTTTCGAGGGAGAAAAAAAAAGAAACGATATAATTAACAGAAAAAATGAGTTGGAACAAAGACATTAATCGTTATTTTTTTGTAATTTTGAAAATGTCGTTGGCGTGAACTTGGAGTGACGGGAGAGCGCGTCCTTGGCCGTTAAATTTGCCGAGGCTAAATTGTTCTCTCTCATATCTACGTCAAACACGTGCTTGAGGGTCACTTTATCATTTGTCATCGCTATATTTGTAAGCTTAAATCATCGCGGATATTAAATGCTTGATTTTTCCAAAACACATTTATGTACATACATAGATGATACCGTGTCAAATACAATTAAAAGAGCACCTTTATTTGTTTTTTTTTGTCTTCTATAAAATAACAGTTATGCGACTTTTTTTTTCGTGCCGAGTATGTTATGCTGAGGTATTTGATGAGTGAGATAATAAGACGCAAATTAATTTTTTTCCTCTTCTTTGACGCAGACTGTATTTGAATTCCAATCTAAACTCCCGGAATGAACTTGAAAAAAATCACATTTAAATTTTAAATTCTAAGCCTATATGGTAAGAGTTCATATATAAGGTGTATCCATTTGATATTAACGAAATTTTAAGCTTGATTTATAACCATTTCGTTTGTTCAGCTTAAGCGAATTTTCATTAAAAAGCTGTTTTAATAATGCTACGATATTACATACGCTATATACTGATGTTTGTCTATCTTTAATGATATTTCAAATCCATGTTTATATATTTTTTTTTTTATTCTTTTTCACATTAGTTGACTATCTGGCTTGACGATAACCTTGCAGACTTGCGTTATCAGTTGGTAAAATAACTCTCTTGGGAGCAATTTTTAAAGACACTTTAAAAGCAAAACAAAATTTTTGGACTTACCGTCATTATCTTTAAAGCATTTAATACGCATTAAATAATCGATAATTATTCGATGCGTAATAAATTCATAGAAATCGATAAAATAAATTTGTGTGTACTTTTTTCAAGCAGATAAACATAATTGTCGAATTGGCCGACGTTAATTGCGGAAAAAAATAATCCTGTTGTTTAAAAAAAAGAGCTGTTAATTATGCTACCATTTATTCGAAGCAGTTTCACAGATAAAATAGCTATCGTTGGACTCCAAAAATAACAGAAATTTACGCGTGTCGAATACCATTCTTTTAGTTTCATTCATTGTTAGGAAACTTAACAAATAATAAGTTATTAAAAAAAAATATAAATAAAAATAGAACTTTCAAATTTTTAGTTAGAAATTGAGCGTTTACAATTTTTAAACGTAGACAAAAATATAGCGCGACAACGCAATGAATGTATCATCCAATCCTTGCGACAGCAGAACCATCGATTGAATCAAATATAATGATTGAAATTGTGCAAATGTTAAGACAGTGGGCTCTTAATTGTTTCGGGCCAAATGTAGAATCAGCGATTTATGGCTGTCAGCGTCATCGGCGATTGATCTCAGTTCTCAGCCAGCTGACCTTACTTGACGAAAGAGACAACTTGACCAAACGAGGTTAGAATCTTATTGTTTCCTTTTTTTTTTCTTTCTTCAAAGTCTCTCGTCGACTTTTGAATATGGCGTTGCAACGTGACACATGAGAATTGCTTGTTAGTTTTTTTTTTATCTTTATTGTTTTCTTCTCTTCTTATTGCTTTATCTTTTGTATCTGAGTCTGGATGAGGAGATCGAAAAATGAAACATAGCTTAAGAAAAAAAAAATTTGTTAATTTATAAAGCTGCTTGCTTGACCTACTTTTAACTTGCTTGGTAACGATATTTTTTTTTTACTCGAATGAATGCAGTACGTGTTTATCTCGCGAAAGTGTTTCTTTTTTTTCTTAACAATAATTTTTTTAATATAACATATCTTTCAGTATGTTATTGAAAAAATGTTTAAGAAGATGTTTTAAAATGAGAATTTTTATTGTTTATGATGTGCTGATAAATAAAAAAAATATTTATATGTTTCTCACATCTCTAAAAATTTAAATATTTTATTTATTTTTACAAAATATATATAAAGCAATAAAGAAATAAACACCATAAAAATTCATGGTTTTTTATTTGTAATGGAGATTTACATCGTAGATTTCAAAATCCATGTATTTTTTATTAAAACCCGTACCCACTGTAAATTATACATTTTTCAAGCTATATTATGCATTCATAACGTGGATGAAAAATAAAAATTTCGTAAAAATAAAACTCACTTTCCGAAGTTATGAGAAAAAATGTATTTTGATTGACATAAATATTAAAAAACACAGAAAGTTTGTTGAACTGTGACTTTATTATATATTTTTTAGAAAAATCACTGCGTATTATTAAAAATAAATATTTGTGCCTGGCGTTTTCATAACAAACATATATTCCGATATTAATACTCCTTTTTTAATTTACAAAATTCAATATTAATTTTATTGCATAAATATTAATAACATTTTAGGGTATTTATTGACTTTACATATATTATTTTTAAAGAATTGTATTCAATTCGTTTCCAAATATAAATTGATTTTCACGATGAATATAGCGTATTAATATCCATTTAATACCAAATGAAAAACATTCGATTTAAATCACTGCTGAATAAAGAGTCAACTTCCAATGAATATCCGTTCGAATTGAATGACACAGTAAAGATGAAATGACTTTCCTCGAACAGTACAATAATTCCATATCAATGACCTCCACCGATTAAAATACACTCAAAGCCAATAATATACCCATCCCCCCCCCCAATCTACTTTGCAAAGAGGTCACAATAATAATCGGTCATCGTTCCTAATCCCAATACTGTGTCTCTACAAAACTGCAGCAAGTCTCTCATCTCCGAGGTTATAAATCTCGAGGTCCAGCTTTATTTTCAAGCGAGGCCAATACTTACAGCCAGCGCTATATAAGCGTCGATAAGAACGAAGACGCGCGCATCCTTGCGCGATGCCGTTGACCGTCGACCTCGCGGATTTCCGCTTTATTTATTTATATATTTTTTTTTTCTTCACCTCCGGCCGTGTCTGTCCTTTAGTTCGCGCGAGAAACCGAGCACCAACGCTTTCCGATAATGAACTTGAAGTCAAGCGCGTTCTTCCCTTTTTTTTTTATTTATTTGTCCGGCTTTCCGCCTCCACGATTGCGGATGTTGCGGGCTTGACGTTTTTTTTGTTCTTTTTTATTTATTTTTCTTCGCTCGTATGACGTTAAAGAAGGTCGTGTTGGCTTGATAAGGCAACTTGAGAGACTTAAAAAGCTTTGTTGCGAAGAGAGCTTAATTGCGACTTCGCTGGCGCGAATTTCCGCCTCGGCAATCAGTGCGCTCGAGTAAAGGCTGAGATATATACAAAAGTACGGTATCGCATGTAGTGAGGTGTATAGAAGAGTTGTTGGTAACTTGGCCACAAAGTGTGTAGTATAAGTTTTTTGTTTAGAGAAGTAAGGTCATATCTAGAAGAAGTAGAGTATAGTGCTTCTATATGTTGGTGTGTATACGACACGCGGGTAAGAGGCGCGCACGAAAGAAAAAGCCGGGTCTGTCGCGGTCTCGCGGCTAAAGCTGAAATGTAATACGGAACGACGAGAAAGAGAAAATAAAAAGATAGAAAGAGAGCCTAGCGACGAGAGCTCGTTTCCCGACTATAAAAGGCAGCCGAGACGCCGGGGACGATCGTTAAGGCCTCGCAAGCGCTCGAGCGTGTCTACGTCACACTAACGCCGCAGAGTGTGTCTGACTATCGGCTTGGTGATATATATCCTTTTTTTTTTATTCTTTAATCGATGATTGAAATCTTGCGTGTGTGCGATGTATGATGGTGTATATATACCGAGCGAGTGCTTTTTGAGTTTTACTGGTGATGATGATACTGAGATTGGGATAGGTGTTGGCTGATATATTTTTCAGCTTGAGATTTGTATAGTAGAAATGGGGATAGATATATTAATCATGGCTATTTTTGTAACTTTTTTTCAGAAATTAAACTTATGCGGTTAGAAATTGAGATGCCTATAAAATAATTGTATTTTAATGATCAAACGTATTAACGTTAATTTAGATCTTGTTCAAATTAAATATGAGTGCATATATACTTTTATTGGACCATCTTAATTATTGCACGTGTCAAGCACACAAAAGTAGTTTGTGTAATTATGATTTATAAAAAAAAAAAGAAAACGATGCCTTGAATAAACACACTTTGCATTTTCTTAATGAATCGGACCTGCTCGTGTTGAATAAGCTCGAGGAACTTAATTATACGTTTCATTACTTGCACTCGAAAAGCTTTCGCTTTCAAAATAATGATATACTTACTTTTTTTTTTAATTTTCATTTACTCTTTTCTTTTATTATAAACATTTGAAAGTTTTAATCATGTTTTTTCTAAAGTTTATTTATTTACATTATTTTATTTACTTTTCTAAAGCAACAGAAAAAAAATATTTTGTTTCAATTTTTTATTCACTTAGTGATTTATAAATTAGACGAATAATCGTACCGCAAAGGTTTCAAACTAGTTAACAAGATTTGTTATCAAGGTACGGTAAATTTAAAATTATGCATGTAGGAGTACAATAACGATATGCATTGAGTACTACAGCGTTCACATGAAATTTCTCACGTTGATCGTGAACTGAGATCGATAGATTCTGTTGAGTTCATTGACACATTTTTTACCCTTGTAAAATATCAGCAGAGTAAATTACACCTTTTACAATGTAGGCAGAAAAAAATTACCGCTACTGAGGAGAAAAAAAATATTAATCGTGCGACATTAATAATTAACACATTTGTGTATAAAAACATCTTCTTAACCTACATATTAATTGTATGTATTAATATCAAGGCAATTTTTAAAGTAACTTAAACAAAAAAAAACCCATTAAAATTATAAAATCAACATTTATTATCTTGTATTTGATATTCGCACAAAAGTAAGTGAATGTGATTATGGAACATAAATTTTAAAATTAATGTCATAGCAATGTCACTGATAAGATTCATCCAAGTCATTCACACCAAACAGTAAAATTTGAAAAAGATTCAAACGTCAATATACAATTTGGTTAGATATTTAAATTAAAGCAAAATTGATATTAACGTTTCTTCGAATTTTTAAAGAATAAGTCTTTAATCAGCAATTGAGCAACACTTACATTCAAAATGTCAGTAGCTACATCTTTCAATTTTCACGTAGTTAACTCTACATCGCGATATATAGTCACGGAGAAACCATTACACATATACCATACCTACTCTCTATTAAAATTTTCGTGGCGTTTGAAAGAGTCATATTTTCTCCATCGCAACTTCCCCCCCTTTTTTTATTCGTCGTTTCTCTCACTTTCGAAAATCTAAAATGCTTGTTGAGCCCGCTGTCTGTATATATAAAATTTCTCCCTCTTTATACCCCTATACCTACATATATACGCGAAAGCCATGAAACCAGGATTAATTTCACCGCAAATTGCGGGACCCGCCGTTTAGGCTGTGTTGCTTTAGCGACGACTGTCGTCGACATCGTCGTCGTCTTTGTCGTCATTGACATCGCGCGCTCGTGACGAGGTTTTAACTCGCGCAGAGCAAAAGCGAGGCCGATTATAGCCGCCGTTGGCGTGCAAGCAAACTCTCGCTCTTTCCCTCTGACTCATTCGCGGCAATTAGCTCATTACAGCTACTCCGGCTTCAAACTCCATAAGCAAGTTCCATACATGTATATATACTTGTATTTAAAAGATACGGCACGCGTCTCTTATAGTATCAGTGTGTACGTGTGTATGTGTAAAAGCTGTCTTATCCTCAGGCTATAGAAGTCGTGTGTGTTTCAGCTTCCACAACACTATACGCTATAGATAGAGTTAAACTCTCATCTCTCGTGTTTTCGCAATGAATCCAATTCTTTTTCCTGCGGCCTTTCTTTACCACAACCAGATATATATACATATACACTATTTACGATGAAACGCGAACTCTTGGTAAAAATTGCAATTGCGCATTTTTCTCGTTTTAATGTGCATATGTACATCTTCCTTCACTCTCAAAGATATAAGTTGTAGAAACGTCTAGTGTATACACACCGATAGAAGCACAACAGACAATCTTGGCCAAAAGTCTGCAATAATCTCACTTAGTGCTGACCGAATAAATGTATATAACAATAAAAACCACGAGTTATCGCAAGAAAAAAAAAGTGGGCTTTTGGTTATCGGAGACGACTTGTGACTGCTATTAAATGGGCCTCAGTAGCCTCGATTTACTATTTTATCCACATTCATGAAAAAAGTTTGACTGTATACTGCTGAGCTGTTATTACAAAGATTATAGGCCCTATAGACTCTTTCGCAATGTGGTCCACTTTACTGCAGAGCCAGCTGCAACTGTTAGTTATACGTATGTGTGTTATGTGAACTATTTGTCTCGTTTGCTGAAAGTTTGGTATATCGACAGATCAATTAATTAATTAGATGATATGGTGGACGATCGATTGATGATATGCGATATATATATATATGAGAAAATTTGCTTAGAGAAAAGCTTTATTTTAAATATTTTTCTGCTCAAGATACAAGTGAGCACTTTATTTAAAACTAGTAAATTAAAAAATATTGAAATGAATAACACCTATGAAATGTTGTCATTCGTTCAAGACATTATTTTATTTAATTATATCGTGCTGCATATTTTAATCAAACTTCTGATAGCTATATTATGCATACACCTATAAACTTAGCATAATATACTATACCGCTATACTTATTTGCAAAATGATGAAATTCGTCGAAATCGATTAATTTATAAATGCTATACAAAAGAGCAAAACATGTCCATTACGCAAATAAGCAATCAATTAATGAAGTGGAATACCAGTAGCATATATATACTTACACACTTATATCTACATATAGATATACGTATATATACAAATTAAACTCGTAAAAATATATATAAGTTTATGTACAAAACTTAATGTTCTTTTTATCCATTTTCTGAGAGCAGCAAGAATCGAGGTAGTATAGCAGTATCTTGAAAAAAGATCGCCAACGGTGTAGCACAGAGCTATAGTACACATTATACTACTACTGCAGCATATAAAAAGAAGCACACGAAGCTTCATAAGGAACGTCTAATTACAATCTTCTCTCTTTCGTGCCAAGCTCTCTGATGCTTTTAAACATGCAATTTTCATCTAACAACGATGGATCCATTAATCCAGGGCCGATTTCTCCCACGACCTACAAGTCTCGCAGATAAATGGTGACTCGGTCATCAGACACACTAAAAAAAAAGATGAAACAAAAATAAAAAATAAAAAGAACAAAAAATTTAGAGATCAAAAAATAGCAAAATACTTACGTATACATATTGAATAGACAGTGGTACAGAGTATGGTAAAAAGAAGAGGGGATCGAGTTAGCTAGAGAGAAGCGAGGCCTATAGTGAAGGCGCAGAAGAGACTAGAAAGGTGAAAAAAAAAGTTTTAAAGGTCGCGCGGTCGTTGGCTCTCCCGCGAGAGAGGCGGCGGTATATAAGATGTAGGAACGGAAGAGCTGTATATATATGTGCGGGGACTGACTATACAGTACGAGAGGTCTATAATAGTCGTAGTGAGCTCACGGTCCCACGGACTCTTATATAGCGAGTGTACTATACCGTCTAGATGTAGCTGAGGTGTGGCGAAGAGCGAGTGTTAGGTTGTGTATAGTATATAGAGAGTCTGAGCGTGAAGCTGTATGGGTATAGAGCTGGATAGACTGGTGTGCTGGAAAAGTATATACCTATGGAGTTTGTATGGAGCGAGGTATAGTATAGAGTTGAAGAGACAGGCGTAGGAAGAGAGAGAGATTTAGATGGATTGGAGGCGAAAATGCAAAATGGATATAGGTGGAGGAGAGAGACTATAGTGAATGTATGTATGTGTACGGTTTGAAATGGTGGCTGGATGAAGTATAGGTATAGAGAGAAGTAAATATCGGAGAGCTCGACCAAGAGAGAGAGAGAGAGAGAGAGAGAGAGAGAGAGCTGACTTTGTAATTATTTGCAAAGCAGGCTTAGAAGAAGGTTTGAATATATGTATAGAGTTAGACACACACTCACGTGCTCACTGTACTTTCTAAGCGCGCTTAGGTTGTTTTCGTCAGATTTTTTTTTTTTCATTTTTTTTCTTTTATTTAATTTTTTTCTTTTTTTAAAACTTCTCTTTTTTTAGTCACTCGCTTCGATTTTATCTACTTCTTAGACTTATGGAATATTATCGCTAGTTGAGATCTACCTTTTGCGACATCGTAATACTTGAATTTTATATTTTATTCTTCGCTCTCGAATGACCAAGTTTTATTTTACCATTGGCCTTTTTTTTTCTTTTTTATTTTTATTTAAATATGAAAGACAGATAAAATATCTGAACTAAATATTTAAAAGACTCAAAAGTGTACATATAATGCAATTGTTATACTGATTCGTATTTTAGAATTTGCTAAGAGACATACGTGAATATATGTATACTGTAATGGCTATTTCTAAAAGAGCTTCGTTGAATCATTAATTCACGTTGTCTGAGTAGAATAATAAAAGTATATAGTATGCGAAGCGTGAGTTTAAAAAGAGGAAAAAAAAATATTCAAAGGATAAAAAACGACACGGTCTCTTCATTCCTGCTAAAAGCTATAGAAAGAAGAAAAAAAAATTCTAATACATTCACAATGCGAAATCCTTTAGAAGTGAATGTATAAACGTAATCCTAAAAAAAAAATCTTTAAACATTCTTTTACTTCAGGATGACAACATTTTTCACTCGATATAATTTGTTTTATTTCATAAAATCCTTTTTAAAAATAATAAAAAAAAAGAATATTTTTACAAAGAACAATGGTAGACCAGAATATTGGAGCGTAGATTAATTTTACGGAAACGTAAGCTCGAGGATACCAAGTCACGCCCCAAATCCACTTGTCGTTGTTATGCCTCTCCAGCTCTAGAATCATTTCGCGAAATGGAAGGAGGAGGAGGAGGAGTAGCACGAGAGAAGCGAGGCTCTATCATAAAAACTCATTTCACACCCAAACGCGTAAGCAAACGTCCACTTAGAAAACATCACCCTCTCTTACTTCCCCTCTGCTCTTTCTCCCTCTTACCTCTTCCATCTACCTTCCTCGAAATTGACGGTCTAACGCGCTTAAAGCTCACGGGCATCCTGACTCGATTGCAGAAAAATGTAGCCTACGCTTGGCGCACGTAGCAAGCGTATAAAAGAGAGACCAGAGAGCAAAGTTGCAGCGAAGCGCATCAGAGCCATGGTAAAAGCGCGAGC
This sequence comes from Leptomastidea abnormis, assembly GCA_030522805.1. NCBI lineage: Eukaryota > Metazoa > Arthropoda > Insecta > Hymenoptera > Encyrtidae > Leptomastidea > Leptomastidea abnormis. The sequence goes on from JAPYZE010000346.1 coordinate 20,232, forward strand.
TAACCAGAGATAGCGGCTCTCTTGATTCTCTCGTTCGACTTGCGCCTCGCCAAGCCAGCATATCTGCTTTTTCTTTTTATTTTTTATTTTTACAAGCTCTCGCAAAACAGGCATCTCTCTTTCTCTTTTTCTCCCTCTTGAGCATATCTCTCTTTCTATATAGCAAGAGAAGTTTGCGATCGATCGCTTCGTGTCTCGGGAAAACCCGACAGATGCGTTTGCGATCGCTCGTATATCGTTCGGATAAGATAACCAAGATTGGTGTGTGCTGGTATATATATATACGAGCGCTAACACTCGCGGCGCTGATTAAAGTACGTTCTATCTCTGTCTTTCTCTCTTTCACTACGGATATTTCACGATGTTAATTTTCAGCGATTTAGATAAGGGGTATACCCTTGATTGCGGGAAGTGACGAGCTTTACGACGTCTTTGTTTTATTTAATTTTTTTTTGTTTTTTTTTAGTTATAAGTAGAATGTTGTGTTTAATGAAGAGGAAGTGAATAATAAAGGTGTAGGATTTTTTCTGTTTTTGTTGAAAAATGATTTTTTGAAAGACGGTTGAATTGATGCTTTAAAAGCGTTATTGAGGAAAATACCTAGTTATTTGACGTCTTTGAGTTGTTAAGTATAGATTTTAAAAGATAGATTGATTTAAAAATGTATTTTAATAAATTTTTAATATTTTTTACTGAAAAATCGAGCAAATGTATAACATTTTTTAATACTATACTACCAAAGAAAGAAAAAATAGAGAATTAAGTTCGTTATTGCATGTACTTTCACGTAAAGAGAAAGCCTAGTATATGCTACAATTTTCTATATAGATTGTACGCATAAATTATACCAAACATACGTTTTGTTTTAATTTGGTAAGCCGTGAAAATTTAATTAATCAATTTTGACAAAAAAAAATCTCCTTTTCTTTAAGAAAGTAATTAAAATTAACCGGTTGTCTAACAAATTCGAAGTCAAAAATAAAAATATATCCAATCATACAAAAAAAAATTTTTTTAACCGATAAAACGTAATCCTGAAAAAAAATGCCATTCAACAAAAAAAGACAAAAAAAAAAGAATGTATATTTTTATCCTCCATGCAATAATCGAAGCAATAATACCAAGAAAAACGTCGAAAATATAGAGAGCTCAAAAACAGCCGAGAATGCGGAGCTTGCACAGGAGGCAATATTATTGTAAAAACTAAATCGACCTCCTATTTTCGGCTTATTTTCCAAGCAATCAGCAGCCAGCCGCGAAATAGCCGTGAGCGTTCGCCCAGCAAATATATAAATCGAACCCGGAGAAACAACAAGACCACTAGAAATGTACCCCCCCCCCCCCAAGAGAGACGGAAAAATGGAAAAATAAACTGTAGAAAGAGAGAGATTCAAGTGCAAGAAGTCGAGCAGGCGTTTAATAAAAAGCTATAATAGAGAGAAGGAAAAAAAGGTGCCGAGATATTGCCCGAGGGGCCTTAATAGCACGAGATACGTACATATATACATTTAACGACACAACGAGCTCTCGTTCGGACCAATCAAGTTTTTATTATTAATAATTTGCCATTTACACCCAAGCAGTGTAGAGTAGTACGTAGTGCACGTGCTCCCCTCCTACCCTGAGTAAATCCAAGAGAACCCACGCACACGTGTAGATCGACTACACACATGTAAATGAAGTCACGCACGCGAGATTTTGTGACGCAAACGCACTACACAGCATCAGTAACGAAAGAGAGAGAGAGACTCGAAATAGAAAATCGACCAAGCCAACCATATTACTGTGCTTGCTATACTACCGGAATTTGAGAAACGACCGATTTGATGACTTCTGACGTTGTTGCCTGCGTTTTTTTTTTTTATTGTATAGTCCCATAAAGTTCAATCTTTTTTAAAATAAGACAGAACAAATATCTTTTAAATATCTAACAGCGTATGAATCTTTAGAAAAATTATGTACATAAAAGTATAGAAGTAATATACTTTGATGGAACAAAAAATGATTGTAAATATGATTTTTGTGGTTCGCTAAAGGGTCAACATTTTTTTTTTGTAAACAACCAAAAGCCACAAATAGTTTTGGGTTAGGAACAAATTTTAGTCACCGTTAGACTCTAAACATAATTTAAGCTATATGGCTATGCAGGTGTTACTTTTAGTACTCTTTCTTCTTTTTTTTTGTCTTTTTTGTTTTTATGATTGTTAAAACTTGATTGAAATAATAAAATCCAAACGTATTTTATATACTTTCGAAAAACGGGTTTTAATTTACGATAAACCTAGTGGTTTATAGTCTTGTATAAAATTTTTAAGCCTGTTTAAACTCGTATTCATTTTTATCTAAAATTAATTTCAAAAACTATATCTGAATATATCCTTGTATATATACTCATCATTAATAATTTTTTAATCTAACAATTGAGAAATCATCATCACGAGTCGTTATAAAAAATTGTTTAAGAAATCAAAGTGCAAATTTCGTGACTTTCATAAATAAAGCCAGTAAAATCAGACGAGATACATAAAAAGAGCTTGCGTACGTACATCTTATATACATACGTATATAAAACATGTAAACTGCACGTGTTAGCAAACATATCTGCGCAACGATATAAATACTAAAACACACATCTACACACAATATATATGTATATGAGTTAGTAAACAGATCGTTCACCTGGCAAACAATACGAAAACCTTGACGTGTGCAATCCATATTATATTCTTACCTCAAACAAAACTGAACCTCTCTCTCACTCTCTTTCTCTCTATTTTCTAACTAGCCTAAAGGTATATTCGCCCACATCCCTAACACCCCACTTTAAAGTAAAAAAAAAATAAAAAGCACACATTTCCATTCGTCATGGCTAATTCAGTCTTGGAAATTACTGCAGCGGCAGCAGATCAAGCAAAGCGCCCACTAATAAGCCCTCGGCTAGAAAAAGTCTAGCGTTAGGTAGGTAGGTAGTCTCTTATCGTATAGTATAGGTATATGTATACTGGATAAATTTAAGCCGTGAAACAACTTCTCTCCGCGAGCGCCGCGCACGGCTTTCTATCTATATACGCGGCCCGAAAAAGGTAAGCGCGCACAACCACAGCTCTTATATGCGCGCGCGCGGCCTGAAAACCAGTCTCTCTCTCTCTCTCTCTCTCTCTCTCTCCCTTTTACAGGCCGTTTTCTCAACTGCACACGAGCTGTCAAAGAGTAAAGCGAGAAAGAAATAAAAAGAGAGAAAAGGCCTTACGGTATATGTGTTGCTTGCTGCTGTTGCTTCTCGTGTCCTGTGGACCTCTCTCTATTCCTCCTCCTCCTCCTGAGGCGCGGATATCAAAAAGTCATTATAACAGTAATGGCAAGTCTCTCTTCTCTCTCTCTCGACACAGGAGATTGAGCCTACTCCTTTTACTACCTCCCTCTCCCCCTTTCTATATACCGTATATACCGATATTTCTGTGGTTTTGATCGTCACGACGAGCGTGTGGTTGCTTATCGCAACGCCAACAGTCGCTTATCTATCTCCTTCTCCTCTTCCTTTGCACCCCGCTGCCGATTTTATATATAGCCACTATGTAGTAAAAGCAATAGCAGCAGCTGCTTTCAAGCATAAAGAATCGTGGTCCAGGTCTTATCTCTGATTCGTTGGCAGTATAGTTAATACTATAGGCTACAATTTGGCGCATCGACCGAGATTATATTCTCTATAGTCAGTTGGCATGTGGTAAGATGATAGGCCACGAGAAGAGAATAAGTCTCTAATCGTTGCTCGTCCTGGTGAACAATGAACGTATATATGCTAATGTTTATGACATGCTTTGGTGCAGTGTCAGTTGTTTGTTTGAGATTTGATTTTCAGATTAGTTTGCGGGTTGCTCAAGAGAATATGCGTGAGATTATGATGATGTGTATAGAAAGTTTGGATAATAATTCATGGAAACTTGAACGTAGCAAGTTTTTATTTTATAATGCAAGTTTTTATATCAACTCACGTATTTTTTTTTCTTTTTTTTAACGGATGAAACGAAGCGGTACACCCAAGATGAACAGCAACGATGTATCAGAGCTAGCTCTCTGCAACTGCATCTCGTTCAAAATGAGAAGAAGCAACCGGCTTGCAATTATACACCCAGTTTTCTTGGAACAGTCTTCACATGTGTATTACTATCTTTGCAATAGGTGTAAAGAGTTCCTTTCTTTTTATGTCTTCGACTTGGCAGCGGTACCGCCCGGGCATTATGTAAAACGTGAAAAGGCGCGGCAAAGCTATTCTTTCTGTGCAATAGTTCAGTTGGTTTGCTTAAATATATATGTATATATGAGTGACGGACACCTCACCCAAGCCACGAACCCGTGTACGATTTCAGGTTTACTATAAAGCTTTTTCTTCTTCCGCTTGCGTTATACTCTAGGGCGTATAGTTTGAATTACTTTTTTTTTTAAATTATCTTTTCTTTGTTAAAGTTAGAAAACAGAAGGGAAGAACACTTGGGAATGATTGGTAAACCGCGAGAAGAAATCTGGAAATTTTATTGAAGTTTGTGAAAAAAAGAAGAAGGTAGAAAGATATATAAAGCATTTGAAATGCGTAAACAAAAATATGAGAAAATTAGAAGTTTGCTTATACAACCTACATAGAAAATTTAAGATTGGATTTTCCCATAGACTAAAATTTTGCCAAGCAAAATAATACAAAACGTGATTGAAGCTCGAAGAGAATGATTCATCCAAAGTTCCAAGCTTCTAGCTAGTCCACATCAGAAATAGAGAAAGAGTATATGAAAAAAAAAGAAAAAAATATAAAACAAACGCAAAGCAGCCATGAAAGCTTCCACATATACATACAACTGTTATTATTATTCGCAAGAGTCACACACAGAAGCCATCAACGAGTGAACCACGACTAGGTTGATTAATATTTATTTTGCAGGTCAGCAGCAGCGTAGTTCCATATAGTCTCTCTCGCATCAACATCAAATCACGTACATACATATATATGTATGTCTTTTCGGAATTTCCCCAGTGCGAAAAATAATCGGCGAGTCCAATATATATATATACATTGTGGCAAATCTCTTGACGCTCTTTTCGATATATACGAGCCGGACGCGATAGTTCGTTCACCTCGAAGTATAATCAAAGGGGTGGGAGTTGTTCTGGGCATACACACATAGACGCAGAGAGCAGTATATATACAGCGCGGCCAACGGCACGCCTAGAAATGCCCGCTCTGACGTAATCTCTTTGCGTCCGCGAGCACAAACCCGACGACAATCGATGCGACGATGACTTTGCTACTGCGACTCTTTATAGTGATGTTGTTATATAGCCATGTGTGTATGTGTCTATATATGCTCTATGCGATTCTTGGCTCTCTCTAGTGTTGCCAAAGACTATCCTCTTGGCGAGCTTTTATACGACTTATGCTTACGAGTCGACGACGCCTTCCGTCTTTCTTAAGCTTGAGAAAGAGAGTCTAGTACCTATATGCTGATGCGAATATTAATGGGATGTAAGCCTGACTAGAGCGCTTAACGGCTTTGCTTAGGAAAGCTACCTATACACATCGAACGACGTTTGAATTGATGAAAAAATACAATAACAAAGCCACAATATTTTTTCGTGTGCTCTTTTTTAATCTAAATGTGAACTGATTATTTACGATTGAGTGATTACAGTTATTTTATGTGTGTATGGTAGCTTATAGACCTTTAAAGAATAAATAAATGACACAGATTTTAAAATAAGTGCATCTCTATGTTTGTTCTTAAAAAGAAAATTCATTTACTTTAGATGTATGAAGTATACAATTTATTTATACTTTTAAAATTGATTTTATAATTGATTTACTTACAGTTAAGTTACTTAAGGACAATAGATTATTGACCTAAAAACTTTTGAATTTAATTTACTGTATGTACTTTATAACTTAATTTAATGTTTTTGTAAGAGTATTTGTAAATAAATCAAACTATTCAACAACAACAAAATTAAATAGAAAAAAACTTTAATATACTTTTAATAGTAATTTCTTTAACGCATAAGAATTATGTAGATTTTTTTCTTACATATATTTTTATTACATGAATTGATCACGCAAAATATTTCTATAATAAATAGTATGTTAATTAAATGATTATACAATCAATTTCTATTACATTATTTATTATTCAAGAAAATTATGCATTGGAAAAAAAAAATTTTAATTTTACAAAGATAGATTAAATGGATTTAACCGTATAAACAAAGACAGATCACAAAAAATTCAGGATTAAAAGTAAGAAGAAAAAAAATATATTGGCTCTCTTACGCATCACACTTTCTTTAAAGCCAAAATCCGCGTTGCGATTCCGGATCTCAAAAAATGCGTGTCGCGAACGAAATATGTATTACCTACATCCCATCAGGACCAAAAAACAAATATTTTTCAACCACACGAACGATTGATAAAAAAAGTTTCTCTTCAGTCTCCATATAAATATATAAGCAAGGCGCGAAACTCTCAGTATACTGCTGACGCTGTCTCACCATTAATTCAGCTCGTACGAGTTTCGACTCTCTCTTTCTCTCCCAGAGCCGAAATAAAAGCCAGGAGCAGCAGCCGCAGCAACAGCATCAGGCCAGGATATAACTGTAAAAAGGTCGCGAAATCAATGAAATATACTCGCTCGTAAAAACACGAGAGCTGAGAGAGCCTTGGCCTTCGTTGGAAATGAAAGGAGGATGAGGGGGAGGAAGATAAGTGGCGCCAGAGAACGACGTTTCCCTTCGTATATATATACGATGTGCGAGCGATGCACAGTATGGATTGCTGTTTACGAGGGAAATTTCGCCAAGGCGCTTTCGGATCGTGCGATGTCGAGCGCTGTTGCTGCTGTTCGCAGCCGTGCCGTCGTGAAACTCGATCTCGCCGGGGAAATTATGAGGATTTGTGTCTGTGCGCAACTCCTGCACTGTTGGGGACTGGAGGAAGCTAGTTTGATATGGACCGATGAGAGGAAGAGAAATTAAGCGAAAAAGGATTATTTTATATAGGGATATGCGGGTGTCTATCTAGTACATAAATTCTGTCGGTTAATTAGTCTAATGTATAGTTTCTTTTTTTTTTTTTTAATTTTAAGTAGAAAATCAAAGGACACTAATTATAAGAAAAAAGCAATTTGAAATAAATGTAATTAATCTTGTATACTGACAAAGTTAAAATGTATTATCTTTATTTTTAAAATTAACTTGTAGTTTTTAAACAGAGCTTTCAAAAAAATGAAACGTTCTTTTTAAATTTAATTGGCGTAACACGTTGTACAAAATAATTAAAATAATTATTTTTAAATATGAAAGGAAAACTACTCTGACAAATTTGAATACATTTTAATCTTTTTATGTTAATATAAAGATTGCTAAAAAAGAAGACTAGTTATTAACGAATGCTATTTTTGTATTACAATAATATTTGTTTCTAATCAACTAGAATAAATCGACTTTCAAGAATTTTTTCAAATTCAAATTTAGTGAAACCTTAAAGTAATAGACCACAATTTAAATTATTACACTTTTATCCTAGGTATAATGTTAATAATTCTTAAAAAAAAAAGTAGCTCTAAAACCTGGTCTTTAATTACGCAGACCTCAACTACTTGATTACCATACATCAAATCTCTATTCATTAAATAATCTTAACAAAAATCCACTAATCGCTCAAGCAATTTTCCCTACTTTTTTTCCAAGCATCAAGCTTTCGCTCAAACACTTGTGAACATGCACGACACTTAAAAGTGCTTACACTCGTTATTCGCGAGCTCACTTCTATATAGTATGTAGTGTGTGTTCCATACTCAGCCTGCAAAATTTCTGATGCGTCATCCCTTGCTGTGTGTGTGAGTGTGTGTGTGTGGCTCTTCTCAGGCTGCTTTCCCTCCCTCTTTCTTCGCAACCAAGCGCCGCTCTTTTCTCCGCGAATTTATTTTCGCGTCACGCTCGAGGTTACCTGAAATTCTGCTTCTGTCTCTCTTGCTCTTTCTCTTACTTGTAAGCCCATTTCTCTTCCTTCCTCAAGACGATTTTAGCGTGGCTTTTACTTTCTTGCAGTGTAATGCTCGAGAGACGAGTCGAGCGCGCGTTTCATTTCCCTCCACCTCTTCCTTCTCCTCTTCCTCTCTTTTTTCTAGAGCCCCTTGCCTCTCATCTTTTTTTTTTTTACCGGCGATGAGGGAAACACGCGTCTTTGGCGTCGAGCGGCGCGCTTTTTCACAGTGAAAAATTGAAGCGCGTTACGCTTGAATTTGAACTCGAGAATCTTGGCTCTGGTTAAATTATTCAAAATTTTATTTTACGCTGCAACGAGCTAAATGCGCGCCTTCGGGTCGTAAAAGAAATGTGTAAGTGTATATGGGGATAATGGATGAGCAAAAATTCCTTGAAACTGTTCTTTTTTTTTTTCTTTCTTAAATAAGTGAAATTGCAATGTATCTTTCACTCTGAGAGTATTGTAAAAGTGAGAATTATTTTTAAAGTGTAAAGCATATGAAAATATAATTATATTAATTATGATTTATATTTTATCTTTATGAGACATATTCTAATAATTTCTTTTTTTTTATGTTTTAGGTAAGAAATATTCAAGTGCTGTTTCACAATTTAAATTCTCACCTCATACGTAAGTTTAACACAAAATTAAAATAATTATTTTTAATTATCAAACTTTTTATAAAGACTTGCATTGTGCAAGTTTAGCGAAATCCAAAAGTGTCATAAAATATTAACGACATTTGCAAGCTTTTGTGAACAAACGAAATTTTGTCATTTAAATTTAAATCCTCATTTTTTGACATGCTTGTTATTCAGTTGGTTATAAATTTCAAGGCACGTATATAGCACTTCCTACTTCTTTTCAATTCTATCTTCCTAATTTTTGTCTTCTTAAGTCCAACAATGTATCTGTGTCGTGTTGATGCTTTCCTCATACAAACGAGAAAAAGCAAATAAAGCTTGTTTGAGAATGAAGTGCTGCGATTTAATTACTGAGCCTATAAGGATTTTCATTTGACCTTCGCGTGAGTGGTATGATTCTTAATCCAAATAATGTAAACGACCGTGAAGTGCGCATACAAGATATTAAAAAAGAATAAAAATTAAAAGAGCTACTAGAGATTGTAAAAAAAAAAAGAAATCGAAGAAAAAAATTTCGATTTTACAAGTATATCGTTACTTGGTCAAGCTTAAAAAGACGTTAATCATTTAAATACATTTCTTACTTTTAAAAAATAATAATAATCACAATAATAATAATAACAGGTACACAAAAAACACGCAAGAAATAAGTACCTCTTTAAAATTGATATTTCATTCGCTGCTTATTTTTTTTTTTTACTTTCTCATAAGTACATATCCCACTCTATAACACCACATCTTGACTTCTTCACAAAAATTAACAAGCATGTTAATACAAGTACGACATCGATGTATCGTGTTTAAAAAATAAAAAAAAAAAGAATATTTTCTCCTTCCATTCTCACTTTGCATTAACAAATAATAACCGGTCGCTCAAATAATCACCCGTTCGTTTTAACATCCGATAAGCCCATCGACAAACGAACTCGACAGAATTTCAACTCGAACGTGGCTAGCACTTATACATATACAAACACGGCTGAATATAAGCTGCACAGCACGTAACGGGCAGTATATATACTCGATCATCATGGCACACATCCATACACACCAACGCATACACAAAGACATATAAGAATCGGTGATAGGAGCTCGCGCTAGGCATTATAATGGACACTCTGTCTTACCTATAACGGGTTGCAGAGGAGGAGGAGGAGAGTTGTAAGGAAAAGAGTGAGGCCGACTCTATAGTAGTTCCTCTCGAGTATTGGATCTCCAGGCGCTGATATACACGCGTGACTCTTCGTGCTCCTTGCAAGCCGCGCCTATATCGCATGTATAAAATCCAAGAGGTGACCCTCCCTACTCTCTGCTTTTTTTAAAAAATGAATCCTTTCTCTCACTCCTTTTGCCTGAAAACGTGATTCGATGTGTTATAGGCTTCCTCTGTTTTTTCGTCTCACCAACCAATGACTATTTGTTTTGAATATCGAACGAAGCTATATATGTGGCCAGCATATAATATTTTGTTTTATTTATTTCATGGGTATTATTATTATTATTGTTTGGAGTGATGAGTTTGAATAATGTATGACTGCGATATTTGCGCGCAATGTCCGTGTGAGGTTTTGATAATGTTGAGAGAGAAAGATCTGGGGTGACTGGTGGTGTTAATGGATTAATTTTTATGCTGTGAATGAGATAGACCGAATTAGAAATGTTTATATAGCGAGAGTCAATCGATCGAGGTCGATCAATCAAGAAATTCATGTGATGGTGATTATGTATGTATATATGTGAATTGGTGTTTTCAAAAAATATATGGAAATAAAGTTTTTTTATCTTAGGAAAATTAAGTTTTTCGTCGTATCATGTATATACATTTGACATTTTCGTGACGTGTATTTATCGTATATTCATAATATAGTTAGCATATATTTTAACATTTGTGACATTGAATTTTTTCGTCATTTTTGTTTTTCATGAATTACAATCAATATTTGCCTTAATGTTCTGGGAAAAATTAGTCATTTTTATTTTAAAGAACAAATGGATTAGATTAACATTTACATATTTTGTAAATTATAACTAACGTACTTAGTAATGCTTATCATAGGAAACTTTAATTCTCACGTAAAAAGTTAATATTCTACTATAAAAATTCAAATGTTAATTAAACTTCATTTAAATGATGTTGATTCGAATATTTTAATCATACACGCCAGTCATTCTAAAAAATGTCATCTGTTTAAATTTCTTTACGTAATCATTTTTTTTTTTTGTGCGACAATATTAATGATAATTATCATTTTAACTATTGGAATACTTATCACACATTCTATTACTTATACGTGTACTTAATATAACAGATGTTTACAGAAATTTTGTTATTATATTGATACATTAAATTAATTTTTTTTTCTTTTAAAATTATGTCGTTTAAATAACCATAAATGGCAGTGTTTTGATGATAGCATGACGAAGATTATAAATATTAACAACGGGTTTTCCAATAGCTTTTTTTGTAAAAATTTTAATACTCTAATAAATTAGTCAAAAATACCGTAGAACAAATTTTTTTTATCAATATTTAGCAGATCGAAATTTATTTCCTAGAATTACTCGTAACAATTTTTCTTCGTTTTTAACAATAACAAATATTTGTATCCTCTTGTTCGTTTTCTAAATAGTATCTAGGCACTCTCTCTTTGATTACTGGTATCCCATGGGATTCGATATAATCAAACGTGGTTTGTTCGATAGACTGAAAAAGAGCATCCTAAAAAAAAGCACAAAACAAAATAATATAAAACCTGTTTTTAAACCCTCTTAAATTTCCCCCGATAATAATTTATAATCACATTTGAAACATCCCAGATGAAATACTGAGTTGAAAATTCGATATTGTATAAAATAAAACACATATACCTATATCTGGCAACCTAGAAATTCACGTAAAAATCCTAACACACATCTAAGCATCAAATAGTCCACAAGACTTCATCCGAGATAAAGCACATTGGAGTAGCCACGTGTATATATACAACCAAGCCATGCACAAAGCTTAACGTGTGGCCGTTTTATCTCGCGTCTCTCCATGACACTGTAATGTAAATGCAGAGAAGCCGAATGTACAATCGCTCGGGTATAAGTAGCGCACACTACATTTCACCAAGCCAAAGCTGCTGTATTGCATCTCATCTTGTAAGCTTGGCTTCTGCTTACAAGCAAGGCGTCGTCGTCGTTCGTTCTTTCGTTGCCTGGATCCTTACACTCCCGGTTGATCGTCCAAGATGATGGGATTTAGCAAGAGGGGACTGAGGAGGGTGGATGATCAGCTTCGCTCCGCTTTCAGAAGTGCACAGCGGGAAAGAGAGAGGCGCAACAGCAGCAGTAACAGCAGTACTTTTTCGCCTGGACTCGTGGCCCGCGATGTATAACTGTCGATGTTGGAGAGAAAAAGAGAGAGAGAGAGAGAGAGAGAGATGGTGAGGAAAAAGGGGAAAGGGGATGGCAAGTAGATCGGGCGCGCTTTCTCCCACCCACGAGAAAGAGAGTCTATACTACTACTACTATTACCTCTCGCTTGAGGAGAGGCCGAAGTAACGGGAGGCGACCGCGGGACCGAGATTTATTCTCGCCTATACTCTACCAACCTACCCGCGATTATAAGAGTCTCCGCTATGTACGAGAGTAGAAATGCCGAAATAGAAACCGTACCTATACATATATACTCGTTTGCTGCACAAGAGAAAGAAAGAAAGATGCTTTTTCTCTCTTTTAAATTTTTACATGGGCTCTCCCCTCTTTTCTCTCGGCTTTGTGTTTTCCCGTACTTGCATGCATGCTTACTCATCGACACCGTTGCATGGAACATGTATTCGTGGTGTTACAGCCCTGCAGCTTTGTTGTGAATATAGATCATGTGCATGCTATACGTATACGCATTGGGAGTTTGCTCCCCATTTAGTAGTATATATTACCCTCGTACTGAGGGAAACTGATGGTCTGATGAGCAAAGGGTTTTTCCCTTGAAAAGGGACGATATTCCAGTTTTAGGCTGAAATTATTTGAGCAGAGCAAAGTGTCGTTAACATTAAAGGAGGGGGGGGGATTTTACCTTGGATATAACGAGCAACGCTGAATCATCAGGGTATATTTGGGTTATCTCGATCTAACCTTTTCGTTGGATGTTTGTACGTTTCTTTGTATATGCTTGTGCATATATGGGGAGAGTTGAATGTGCGGTGAAAATTGTTGAAAAATTTATGCTTTCGTCTTTCTCATTCTCTCTGGAGACTTTATAGAGTACACAGCTCTTTGATATTTTTATACAGAGCTACTATACGGGAACGAAGGTTTCTTCGCGAAAGCGTGTGGATTATGTGAATTTGTTTTAATCGGCATACGTGTTTGTATATATACTGTGTGGCTTTGTGTTTATAAGACGTGAGTGAAATATAAATTTTATGTTTGAGCCGATGCAATCGCGATGTATGTGTGATGAAGCGATTTTTTACACGTTAACTTTGCTCCATTTTTATTATGCTAGTTTAATTTGTAATGGTTTATTTAAAAGTAGATGATTAATACTGTTTGATATCATATAAGTTTATATATTTTTTTTTTAATATTTATATACATAGAGTAATATGAGTTTCACTAATATTATAATACGCACAAAAATTTATCAGGCTCTAATACGCTTAACTAAACAAATAATAAAAGCTAGCATATTTTCAGAGCTCAAATAATATACCCTACCGCAGAGTATGTACCTATATCAAGAGAGAGCTCAAATATTCACGCTATGGGATAGTCGCGCAAAGTTTTACGGGAAGACAATGGCGATTGTCAGTCAGAGAGCTGTCAATTTTTCAAGCAAACTGAAGCCGCAGTATATATAGAAGAGAGCTCGACTGACGTTCGCTTGCGGCTTTAGCTTTCGCTATATAGAGTACAACCCACCTTCTCCTCCTCCTCCTTCTCCTCCTTCACTTCTTCCATTGTTCCGGCTTAATTTCACTTCCCGGTAGGTCGACGTGCGATCATAGTAGCAGCAGCAAGCAAGCAATGCAGCAGCGTTAATTTTCAGCCTACTGCATTTTCCATTCGATTCTCATTCGAGAGAAACCCCTCTCTTTTACCCTCCCTAGACTCCCCTCCCTCCTCTTTATATGCTTTTCCGCGTACAAACCGCGTAGCGCTGCAGCCGAGACTTTCTATATGCGACCGGCAATTATCGCGCGTACATAGACCAGCTATAATATACTTTTTGGTCTATGTCTAACTATATGTATACATATACGATACAAACAAGCGGGAAAAACGCGTCATTTTTCGGTGTTTCGCTATGCACACATATAGGTACATACATACATACATACATACATATATGAGCAAGTTGAATAAAAGTAGGCGGGTATGCGCAGTAGGTATATACATATAATGACTGAGCGCTATGGGGCTTCCATCTAATTGTTTTCTACTTAGCGCGAACTCCATATACCAACTTTCTAATGCATATACTGGATGCATATATATGCATATATCTATATGCAGCAATGAGCTTTTATTGTCGTTTGACGCTATGGTTCGATCGCGTAAGCTATACACATACATACATTTATAGACGCAGCAGAGAAGGAATATAGCTTCCGCGTTGAGAAAAGGAAAGAACTATACTATCAGGCCGGATGGCGCGTACTTTGGATATCGTGTAATACTCATACCAATGTATTCTACATGCAAGTATAAGCTCTCTTTCTCTCTATGTTTACAAAGCGCGTCCGCCCTCGCTCGGTTTTAAGATTGTATATAGAAATCAAGGCCCCCGCGCCTGCGGCTTTTTGTCTTTTATATTAGCATAGTTTAAATCGGACGTTTTCTGATACATGTCTGATGCGGACAAACTGACTCTTCTATACTAATGAATGAATGAATAAAGTCCACGAAAACTCTCTCGACCGATTCCTGACTCTTCAATCTTTCTTTCTCTCCCAGCGGATTTATGCTCGGTAGAACTCTGACGGTAGTGTATGGCTCTTGATTGTGTATATCCCCTCCTACTCCTCCTCCTCTTCATTCTTGTTTTAGTGCAATTTTCATCTCCGATACGCGATGTTGCAGCTGTCGTATTGAGACAGTTCTAAGCTTTTCTTGCATATATATAATATTTTTTTTTTTTTTTAAATATATGTGAAATATAATGAGCAAACAAAGATTGTTGATTTTATTGAAAAAAAAATTAAATTAAATAGATCGGTAGTAGTTTTGACAGTAAATAATGATTTTAAAAATATATTATGAAAACAAGTGGTTTATTATCAACTTCTAATTCTATTCATAAAATTGAGTACGCTAAGCAAGTGAACCATGACTAACGGCTTTTGTACATATATATTTGTGTGAATGTATACACATATTCTTATTACTTTTTCATGGAAAGCTAAATCGAAATGAATTTCCCATTGAGATTCATTTCTCATCAATTTCCCATTAAATACATTTTCTGGTTGCAAGAGTAAATTAAACCTCGATGTTACTGTAAATATACGTATATAGGATAGATAGGTATATATCTATCTTTGCAATTTACACATACAGCTGTTTGCTATGTAGTATTTCCGAATTACAGTTACGGTATATATACAAGCGTCCTATGGTCATTTTTTTCTCCTATTCTCTCTTTATTTCTTGGCTTGATCATTCAAAGATTAAAAGATAATTATTATTAGTTATAATAAAGATTGAAGCAATAAAAGTGAAAATATCAATCTTATCTGGAAAAACTGTTTTTATGAGTTTCAAATAAATAACTATAATTTTAATAAGAACAGGTAATATTGTAAATTATTATCGTAGACCGAAAATTCTCTCCTTGAATTTGCGGTAAAAATTGAAACTACGTAAAGTCCCATTTAGCATTTAGTAGCCATCGTATAAGTTGTAGCAATAACAGAATATATATATGGTGATATAGCGGTAGTTAGAATGGCACAGTGAGTGGTCGTTTCGCCTGTCAAATGTATTTTCAAAGTGGCCAATTTTCATTAGTTCGGAGAAAAAATTTTTTTTTGAATGGCCTATGGCAACGAGGACACGAGAAAAATAGATCTATCTTTTCTACTAACGATCGTAATCATGATAGCTCCAAAGCTTTTTGTGTATATATGTAGGGGAAAAAATATGTGAAGTTATTTTTTTTACACGTTTCTACTATTACATATATATACGAGCATTATTATTTTTTATTCACAAAACAATATTTTTCTTCGAAAACATGTCCTACTATCATCATTAATTCTTGTTGTTCTATTCATTAACACACTAATCAATATTTATACGTGAATATGCAATTAACATTTATTACTAGTTTATCACGAAAACAATACCATAACAATAAAAAATAAAAAAAATAAATATTTTCAAAGACATCATACACTCTACTATTATTAGATTCGTCAGTTTCTAAAAGTATGTAATAAAAGGTATAAAAATCCTTCTGGAAACCTAGCAAAGGTAAAATTCTTAGCATCTATATGCCAACTTTTCGCACAAAAGTCATGACAATATATAATTGTTTAAGAGTACCGTTAAGCAACGCTTACGTAAATATAAAGTTCGAAAGCAATAAGTACGGGATAATAGACACACTAGTATACCCAAAGTCGTTGTAGTAGTAGACTCCCGTAGTTTCACTTTTCCGGGAAACTTGATTCAAAAGGAAAAAAGAGAAAGACTCGTTCTCGGGTACACAGATAAGGAAGCATAAGATCCTTCTTCTTCCCTCGTGCGCCTATACCCGATGTTATATACCACAATAACTCCCCGTCGCTTTTTATCGCCTTGCAGCTTTACAGTCTTATATAGGCTGTTAAAAGCCGGGCCCGAAATCGTAAGCCTCGCTGAAAGAGGCCCCCAACATCCTGGCATCGAAGTAATAGCAGTAGCATCGTATACACACATAGGCGGAGGAGGTGTCTCTCGTCTAGCTTCGCCGCCCTCGGTTTCCCATTACGAGAACCTCGCTATTCGCTTGCTTCTCTTTCTCTCTCGTAATCCCTTTGAGAGTAGCGTAAGTATAACTACTCTCCGTAACTCTGGGAGAGAAATCGGGACTCTCGGTGCGGTTGGAAGAGGTAAAAAAAAAATTGAGGAAAAAAAACATGGGAGGTACATATAGTCTCAAGGGCGTGGGAGACCGGAGACGGTGGCACGTGCAGGCGCGTATAACACCCGATTTTCCGACGCTCCTGATGACGTCAGACTGAGAGAGGGAGTACTTATAGTATAGTATATAGGGAAAGAGGATTGAAGACGTTTGGAAAACGCACGTGCCTATATACCAAACTTGTCCGAGTCACCCGAATAACCTTTACACGCGCGTGAATTTTTTTTTTTTTGGATAAGTAACGTGTATTATATATAGTAGAGCTATAAAAGAAGCTCGTTGTTTTTGAACTTGTAAGTTTGAGGTTTAATTATATGACTTTTTAGTGTGTTGTTGTATGATTATTGTATGGAAGATATATAATTTTAATTACTTTTGTTATCGTTAGGGTTTTTTTTTCGTGGAATGTAGTTGAAGAAATATTTATTAATTAGATACGACATTGTTGCGTAGTTGGGATTATCTAGTTAATAATTACGTCAACACGTGAAAGAATATTCAACATTTTTGTTCTCTTTTATTTTCTCATTTTAATTATTTATGTCTCAAAATAGTAATTCATTATTAAAATAATGTCGAAAAAATTTAATCTTATGACGCATATAGATATACTAATACTCATTAAAAACATATTTCAAAATGGTAAACATAACACTCATGTTTATTACACATTTAATAATGAAAAAACTTTATAAATTTCAATCAAATATAAATTCTATGTGTCTTTATAGCTTTGAAGAAATAAACAATATCATAAATCTTAATATTTTCTATCTGTAATACAATACCCTACCATTATGCATCAAGAAATAGAAAAAAAAGAAACGCCTATATCCATCGAAAACTAAATCCAACTTTTAACTCCGTTATCATCAATCTCTTTCAGCCCCCGCAGCCTCATATTCCGTCCTATAAGCCATTAACATATACGAATCTTGCACAAAAGTCCCAGCCTGACTTTTCCCAAACTGGAACGCAGTTTAGTTGGTCTAATACTATGACCACGCGATTTTCATATATAGCAAAGTGGTGGTCACAGCTAGTCTATAAGCCAGAGTTTGAACGATATAATAACAGTATAGTAAGAGAAAGACAGCAATGCTAAGTCGAACGGAGATAAATACAAATTCACCCAGATCCATACATATAACACATGTACGTCTACTATACGTATATAAATCCATATATTACACCGACGTTAACGTGGGCGCAACAACTAATTTACGCAGCTCGGGTCCCCTGGAGTAAAAGAGAGAACTGAACGAACAAGTATATAAGCATAGTTGCCTGGGGCATCGAGTGCATTATATATAGGTATATATATATATGAAAGTACAACATCAGCCGCAAGGCACTTCTCCCTGCATGCATGCATGCATGCACATAGCCTCTTTCTCGCTCTGCACACTCTCAGCAGCATCTCCCCTCGGTCTTTCTCTCGGCCCTTTCGATCCTTCCTCGTGAGCTACGTTGTCGTATATATACTTTGTGCAGTCCCAGCCTCTCGGCTCTTTCTTCTCTTCCAGCTCCATACACGCCTATGTCTTGGGAATTCGATTGGACGCCTTATTGTATATATACCAAGAGAGATTTCTTGCCTGTATACCAGAGAGTCTGATGTGCTATTGTGTATAAGGTACATATAGAAAATCAAGAGAACTGCATCTTTTCTCTTTTAGACACGTCCAAAGTCCAACCAACCTATATACCTGAGTCATTAGAAATATAACAAGCATATGTATACATACATATACATACATACCTGGGATAGCTGTAATAGCTTCGGCGTATAGTTTGAAGTGTCTATAGTACACGTCTTAAAATTTTTCCTCAGCCTCACAGACGCCAGCCATCTGTTGCTGTTTTTCCATCGTATATATATGAGTTTTACTTGTTGAAATGTACATGTACCTACTATTGCAGTGAAAAGAGCAATGAACGAGGTTCTATAGTAAACGGCTGGTGTACGTACTTTTACAATTAAAAGTTGACCGGATTAGTGGTGACCAGTCAATGATCCTTGTAAATATAACAAACAAGTGTTTGGTACTCATATAATACATCTCGTTACAGATGCATTATTTATGGCTCTTAATTGCCTGGGACTGATTTTCTGAATATATTAATGGATAAGATGGGTTAATTTTTACACGTTGTACGAAATATCCTTCGGAAATATTCCGATGAGAATTCTGTATATTTTTATTAAGATATTTATATAATGACATGAGACGTGTACCTCAATTAAGTCGTTTACCTGAAATTTTCGATGGATCTTATTATCATAATTATAAAATGTTCTAGAATTTACTAGAAAAAATGATTATATTTACGTTTTTACATCAATTTTTAAACTTGCCAACAAAAGCACAAAAACTTTTAAAAAATACATTACAAAAAAGTTGATCTATGTAATACCAAAAAGTAAGCAAAACAAGTCGTTTCTGTGTCCTCACACAAATAATAAAAATATATCTAATCACTAGGCCAAATGTACAGCTTAGTGGTATTAAAAATAAAAAATATACATATGAAAACAAGACTCGTCCAAAGTTGGATCAGCACATGGTTCTTTTTTATCCTTTTATTTTGCTCTTTTTTTATCCAACAACACCAGTCACACACGTGTAATACTATAAGCAAGAGAGCACACACGCGCCACAAAGCTGTGATAAAATACACGGCTTTTTGCGTCGTAGGTGAATAATAGAAAAAAAAAAAAATAGCTGGACAGAAAAGGAAGATAAAGAGTAGAAGGGGGAGGGGAGGATAGTAATAGTATAAATGCTTGACGATGACGCTGTGACTAGGCGGGAAGTAATAGAGAGAAAAATCCCAAGGCGCCGGTCAGCCGCATACATTAGCATGACGATTCGGTACGATCAGTTTCTTTGGCGTACGTATACACAGGTCGCGTATATTTACTTACACACGCACATATACTTACACCTCGCGGCAATATATACCTATACTACGACGCAAAAGTCCTCTATCTCTATCTATCTGTCTTTCTCTCTCTCGCAATATAGCTTAGGGATATCCGCTCTCTTGTGCGATTAAGTTGAACGGGTAGCTGACGTGTGTGGTTTAGTCGTTGTTAGTTGCGTGAGAAAACGCCCGACACGTAGGTATTGAGTTTTTATTCTAATCGCATCGACGCTTACATATATATGTACATACGTTGGTGATTGAGGAAGAAGAGGAGGAGGAGGAGATAAAGGGAAGAGTTGAGACTAAACAAGACTTTGCAATTGATGCGTTTGCAAAGTAGTTTTGCTGGTTTACATGGTAGCGGTGTAATTTTGTAACTGGTATATAAAGAAACAAAAGGGATTCTTTTAAAATCAAGCTTGATTATATAAGTATAGTAATTATTTAGAGTGATCTCTGATTATCGAGAATATTCCAACAGACAAATGCAAATTTGACACGGTGATAATTTATCAGGCACACAATTTTTTTTTTTCTGCGGATTACTTTAAATGACAAATCATGTTTATCTTAATAACCTACATGCAAAAAATTATAATTTTCCTTTCATTATTACCTATAAAAATTCCATTATACATATATTCGTTTATTACAATAAACGCTTGTCAATCTGACAAAATAATAATTGAAACGCTTTCGAGATTCGAATATTGAATTCTTCAACGCTAATCGGCTTGACAATTATTTTCGGATATAGTTTGTTTCGTAAGCGTTGAGTGCAATTCCGTCAGTTAATCCAAAAAGATAAAAAAAAACCAAAAAAAATATATAGCCATTTCGAAATAAAAGTTTCAAAACGCACAAGCTTAACAAGCAGCAGCAGCAGTTCGATGAAGTTGCATGCTTTTTTCCCTTTCTTCTATACACTGGTAGGACTACTACCTCGATTACCAACCGGCTCTCGAGTAACCTTTCGGCGGTCCCCCGAGCCACCTGAAGTATTTTGCAATTACCATTCCCCCTTTTCCTCCTTCGCATCCATGTTTTTACCGACCATGTCCTATGTTCTAATTACGAACATCCGCGAGGTAATCCACTCGCACGGGGTATTAGCGGAAGCGAGTTAGAATAGAAATTATCCATTTTGCCAGAAGGAGAATACGTGCTCGAGTCTTCCTCCTCCCCCCCTCAAGCTATAGAAATTATTTATTATTCGGTCGAAATTGGAAATTACCGTCTCAACGCGTTTATGCTTATAAAATAAAGAAAGGCCATGGCTTAATTCGGATCTCTGTTAATTTATTCGCGAGTCGCAAAAGTATTCCGATGTAATCTTTGATATGCTGTTGCTGCTCGCAAGCGTGTTATCGTTTCTTTTCTTCTAACAAACCGTATCGAAAAATTGAGGTCGTTCGAATGCGTCTGCGAAATTCGCGCTGTAAGAAAAGAATAAAGAAAAAAAAAGCCAAGATTATCGTCGACGACGTACGACAGTATGTGTGTTTACCTTTTTACAAGCCAATTTTATTTATGAATTTGAAATTCGAAAAGAGTAAGAAAAAAAAAAATTGAAATGAAATCGGGTCGAAACGAGAATAATTTGTCATGCGTGGACTCTGGAATAAATCGTGGAGATGTAGAGTGAGTTTAATACACAGAATATAAGAGCGAAGCAATGCCTTTACTCGACATTTACATCTCCTATATTCATCACGAATGTTGATGCTGATATTTTGTTAATTTATCGCGTCATGCGTATATACTCATGTCATGTATGCGCAATGAAATTTTTCCAACAGACAATGGTAATAACGAGGACAATTGTAAAAAAACTTGTGAGACTTGGAATTTATGAAAAAGAAGAAGAAAAGAAAAAAAACGAGCAAGAATCACGCGACGTGTAATCTCGCTGTATATATACGCACGTTGTACCCGTGACGCAAATCATCTCACGAAATCACATCGTCACACACACTCGCACAGCCCGCGAGTTACAATTTGTTTCCGATAAGCCTGAAAATCCACATCTCAAAATTTAAAAACAACCATGGAAAAATCTCACGATCCCTATGTATTAATACGCAAATAATTCAAAACTATGTGTAATTACTCAGCTGCTGCTAGTCGTTGTATAGTATTCGAAAGAAACGAGGCAAGAAGTTTTTACGGCTCTATTTATCTAAGTTGCTCTGCTATTGCGTCGTGGCGTGGCCTATTGCGCCGCACCTCCTGGCGACGATTTCTTGTCGTGGCAATTATCGCGTCTAAAGGCACATATGTGCTATTGCTTGGAAAAATTCATGCAAATTGAAGCTGTTTTGTAACTACGCTATACGCCACACTTACCCGCGAATATTATTATTGACGCTTAACTCGGCTTGTGTTTTAAGTTGGGATTTCTGATCCTGATATCAGCATCAGATTTTATTATTACGATGACGAAGATTAAATATAAAGTTTAAGAAATGAATCATCGTTATAATATCATCCAATTTTTTTTTCGTTTATTAAAATTAATGATTCACGTGAAAAATCACACGCTTTTTTGAAGGCTGCGCAAAAAAATTTATTTGTAATTACAAGCACATCTGCTGATATAACTTACTGATTAACTCATTAAACATTATAAAAATCATCGAAATAAAAATATTAATTTTTCGTCCTCGATTTGTGACAAAGTTTCACACGGCACTAATATCTTTCCCAAATAAACATTAAAATTATCAAAAAATTTTCTCAGCATATATAAAACTCCTGTAAAGAAGAAAAAAATGAACAATAACATCACCAACCAATATGATGAGTATTATCGGGATTATTTATTAAAAATAACAAGTCCAAGGTGATAAGATGATATATAGATGTATCCGCATGTATGTATGTATGTGTGTGTATGTGTTGACACACATTTTATCATCAAAAATAAGAATAATGAACGCGCTTTATCCATCGATCGTATCAACGTTTGGAACAAGCGCTTCTCATCGTCACAACTTACAAAAGACAGACTGCAAAAAAAAAAAAAATATAAGGAAAAAATCTACACTATTGAGTCGTAGGAAGAAGTTGGGGAGCCCCTTAGGGCAGCGTCAAGGAAAAGCAAGCCTGCTGCTGCATCACGAAAGCCTCTCTCTCTCTTATTCCCTTTCGTGCATCAGCAGCGACAGCAACAAGGGCGCGAACAAAGCGAGAACCCGCAGCCGCAGACAAAGATCCTCGTCTAGCCTTCATCCGCCCTTACTTCCCCCCTATCCTTCTTCTTCTTCTTCTTTAGCTTGCTATACACTCAAATGAATCGTATATATACCTGCACTATACTGTATAGTTTTGTATACATATATAACAATGAACAACCTTTTACCACGTGCCGCGCGGAAAAATCCGAGCAAGAGCTCTTTTTTTTTCTTTCCCCTGATTCCAAAGTGCATAGTAGAAAGATGCATACGCGCGCTACTGCACGTATGCACATGCACTTTCGATGCTTGCAGAAGCTTCCAGTGCATGTATATATGACTCTCGTATCGCTTCTGACCGTCGCGCGCGTTTGTGTCTTTGATATTCCACTCCGCATCAAAAATTGATCCTACATGCGTGCGAGTTTAATAATTCTTTGTACACTTATAGGTATATCCAGGATTCTTTGTCATTTTCTATACGTATACGCCGCAAATCCTGAATAAATGCTTCGATTCGATCCCCTGCAACTGTTCTGTTATGTTTTTCGGTGGTGTAATATGTACATAAGGGTCGCGTGGAGAGGGTGGTTGCTTGGCTGGGAATAAGGGAGATAAAGAAGAAAAAAAAATGAACGTCCGCACAGCTGTGACTCCTGATCCGGGGGAATATGGTGATAGATTGTATATGGACATACACGCGTGCTTTTCCAACTCGTACACATTTTGAGATCAAAACAAGTTTTCTTTTACTTCTTGCCTTCTCATTTATATATAGTTTCTCTCTTTTAGGTACTCGCTGCTTCTCGAGTTTCCTTATTTTGTCACGTACTACACATATATAATAGCTATGTAGCTGCTCTGCGCTTTATTCAACGTTGCTCTCGAGAAGTATAATAAGATAGAGGGGAGAGTATTATTAAGTGAGTGAATGAGTGAGTGAGGGAGAAGAAAAAACTAGAATTTTGATAAATAAAACTGATTGGCAAGTTTACGAGTTATATAGAGACGGAGGGAAACGGTCGATACATATTCTGCAATTGAAATTTCGTCTTGCGCACGTGTGTCCGTTTATAATAATGCTCGATATA
>JAPYZE010000347.1:0-44175 GCA_030522805.1 Leptomastidea abnormis
ATATACTGTCTCGTTCGAGCGTTTGAAAGCTCTCGCTCTTACTCGTTCTTCATCCGATCTCTTTGACCTATCGCCCTTCATTTGTCGCTTTATTCCGTTTTTTTCTGTTTTTTTTTTAATCCTGGCCTGGACGTACCAGTTAAGCTAAAATTATCGTTGAATTATAAGCGGAGCACACACACATATGAGTGACCCGGAAAAAATTTTTTGACGCGAGACTTGACTTCCGTGCAAAAGTGGAAAAGCTTTATATTGTAATTTAGCAGTTATTCCGAGTTAATTGTCGGGTCCGATGGTTATATTGTTGATTCAATTGTTTTTTATCTTTTCATACTCGCTATACCTATACCCACGAATTTTTTAGTTCTTCAATTTTTTTTTTGTTCTAGCCAACTCTCTAATGGTTGCTTGTCGAGTTCTTCTGTAAAATTTTTACTTATTTGTAATTGCCTTAGATATCTTCTACGACTTTTATGTGCTAATGTTAACTTTGCAGGAGAAAAATTCATTTGGTGGTTGCTAGTGGCTGATGAGTAAAACACGGTTTGCCTCTTAGCCTTTTCACAGGATAAGGTAATCGTCTTTTTCACGCTATTCTCATTTCTAGTAGAACAATTAAAGTCACGACGAGACTTTAAAATTTAAAAATTATTTATTTATTGACTTAAGAATACCTCTAGGTATGAATATATCAAATTGAGTTGGGATGTTTTTTTTTCTCTGTCAAATTAATTGCATGATAGACTAACAGTATTGAATAGTGTATGTATGCATGTGTGTGTTTTTGCATACATGTACCCCTATCAGTTATGTAGATACACTCCTCCTCCCCCCCTCCCCCCTAGTTCGATTAGCCGTAATTACCTGTTCCACTTGGCTAACCACAATTAATCGACACATCGACCGTTAAATGATTCAATTAAAGTTACATCAATATATTCATCTAAAATTAACTAAGTTTCACCTTTCGAAAAAATAATTTACCACAACAAGCAACACACACACACACATACATTTTTATCATTTTACAAAATCAGCATAAAATATATGAAAAATCACAAAACACACAATCGCATACACATAGAAAAAAAATCTTGCATTCAAGGAGCGCAGCATCTCGAGTGTAGTAAAACGAGCTGCATCTACCTACTAACCAGTCACTCGAAAGTTTCGTCTCCCTCATGAATTCAAGAAGCAGCTTGGTAACTTGCGCATAAAATTAAAAAAAAAAAAAGCCAACCAAGACAGAATACTATACCAGAAGTGAAAGCACGAAAATCGAGAGTATAGTCACGGAAAAGCTAAGAGTAGTATGTAGATGTATGTTGGTAAGTTAACCATCGCTATTTCGAGACTGTCCTTCCACATTGTGGGTACGCACACACATACACACATTCATACTCAAAGAGACAATTGTCGTAAGTGAGGCAAAATTTACGGGACTTGATTATCATAGGGCATCGTGGTATGAGAGAGTCTTCTATATATACTATGAGAGTCGCGATCGCGCTAACGAGTTCCCATCGCGCCAGCTCCTAATGCGAAATCAATATCTAATTATCTTCCAACCTGTACCCTTTCTCTCTCTTCTCGATTTTCCATCCCTATATCTTTTCCCTCTTTTCTTTCAACTCCACCTCTGCACGATCCAGTAACTCGAGTCTAATTTACTCAGCTCGAATTTTTCCGATCGCGCACTACTCGATCATTTATGTATCGGCTTGATATATTCTTCTTCTTGAAAAAGTTTCCCTTTTTTTTCCCTAAGCACACCTTTTTTTTCTTCGACTTTTCAACTTGACTTCACTCTTTTAGTATAATTTAGCCTTTGCAAATATTTGTTTTTCTAATACACTTACCCTTTCTCTCTGTATCTCTCTTTCTCATGTGTATAGTCATCATTTTTTCAACGCTGCCTTCTTGACTGAATAAATTCAGAGCTTTTCTCTCTATTTCTCTCACGGGTTGTACACCGGGGTCGTAAGAAACGTGCTCTAATTATATTCTTAGTAGTTCCGAATTCATGGCAGGCAAGATGCTTATCGCGTTACATACACTTTTTTTTCTCTTTTTTCTTGTTTTTTTTTTTTCTTTTTTGTTCGGGGAGCTTAACTTATAGCATACTTTCGGCAAACACGCCAACTTTTTAGCATAAAAAGATAGGTCATGTTCAGAATAAACTTGATCTTTATCATCATCTACCTTCTGTTATTTATTTATTTATTGCTTGTCATTTTAATAAACAAAAAATAAAAAAAAGGATGTTTTATAAATGCTCTTTGTAATAAAAATATATATTTAAAAGTCGACTTTTTTCGCTTCATACAAATATTAAAGTTTGCATTAAGAATTGATCAATTATATTATCTCTGTTTTAAAATCCTGATAAATATTGACTTGCAATCCTTTTTATTTTTTAACTAAATGACACGTCCTTTTCAGCGTAGAGTATATAAAATTCATAAATACAAATAAATACAATGGTTAAACGTCAAAATAAATTTATTTTACAATTAACTATTATACATATATTTTTTTCAATTATTTATTATCAAAGCGATTTATTTAGTATTATCAAAAAATCATCGTAAATAACGCGAACAAGTTTAAAAAAAAGAAAAATGGTATGATGAAATTCAATGAACGAGCTTTTGAAGCTGCTTTTCGTTGAAAAACGCGCATCGACGCAAACCCCATTACGAGGCGTTCTAAGTGGATCGAAAAAAAAACGAAGTGTTTTTAGATAATGTCCGAGCAAAAGTGAGGTCATCATCGGCGTCGTCGTTTTAGTCGTTGTCGACTTTTTCACATGTTCTATCCTACGCTTTAATAAAACGTTGAGTTAGTGTGCAAGCAGCAGCAGCAGCAGCAGTAGAGTTTACTAGGTTGAATAGGGTAGTTTTTCTAGTGGACAATTTAAAGTAGAGCTTGTTATATATCGTATAATATGCTCTTTGAATCGTTTAAGCCCGCGGAAAATCGTCTTCTTTGTGTGGCATTAGCTTCGTTAAAAACGACAGTATACCTACACGTTAATATACATTTGTTCACGATAATTTAAACGAAAACATTTATATTCATACTATGCCTAGTTTTATCGCTCAATTTATATGTAGATCAATAATAATAATGTCACACTGAACTTGTTGAACTACGTATTTCAGGCCACCAATACACAAATGGTATATAGTGAAATAAAAAAAAAAAGTTTGAAAAAGTCATAATGAGATTCTCTTTGACATCTCTTTATATAACGTTCAATGTTAAATAACGTTCTAAAACGCAGGATAGCGTCCCTTAAGCGACAATTGTCAAATCCCTTTGAGTTAAAAGTCTCTTTCATCATGATATAGACATATAGATATAGAGGAAGAGAGATAGAGAGAAATAGAAAGAGAATTATTCGTTCAAGGTGTAAATTGCGCATGGAGTTAAAGTAAGTGTATTGCAAAAGCTCCAAATTCCGCAAATAAGTCAGAGGAGCAGAAGTAGCTTTCCGGTTCGAAGTTTTCCCGGAGGTGCAGTTACCTGTTCACCGAAAAATTTACAGGCCGCTTACACTTTTACACACATCCACAACCACACGGAGAAAGTGGAGAAGGAGAAGAAGGCTAGACACATTTTAATCAACAGAACAATTAGCGCAGCCCAAACTTCTTTTTCTTTCCTTCTTTCTTTTCCGAAGGCAACGTTAATACACTCGTTCGCCGGTGAAAAACAGCATAGTCGAACCGGAAAACCATTCGAAGTAGGAAACTGCCACCACGCAGGCTCGCGCTCACGTTTAATCTCGACAAAGAGTGAGAGAGAGAGGGGGGCGCTCTTCTACAACCTCGACGATTTTTTGCCGTAACGACTACGACATCCTGCTCTTACACGCTAGTATATAGTCGACGTGTGGTTCATCAAGTGCGCGTGCACACACCCTCTTCTACTTTTTTTTCTCTTTTCCATCATTCCTTTTTTTTCCGATTTCTGTTCCTACTCGCGTAAGAAGCTTTTCACCAGCTATTTTAGCTCGGCTTTCATGGAAGAGAGAGTGAGCTTGCGACGCGACGACATGGACGTGTGTATAATGGATATTTCCCTGCGCGACTACGTTCTCGCGTACCACACTTTCTCTCTCTCTCGTGCGCGTTAACTTGTCCGCCTGTCTTGTTCCTCTGAATTACAACTTCGCTCTACACTCTGTAATTAACGTGCTGGAGCTCGAGTTTTATCTTCTTCTTTTTTATCCTACCATACTCGGTCGGATGGATGTTTCATTGGCTGCGGATGACTAATTTCAAATGAATTTTATGACTTTTGGTTAATATAGTAGCACTAAAACTACCTTTAACTTTTATTCTTACATTTATTGTAATAATACACATACACATATATCTAGTCAAATGTAATAATTTTTAAGCCGTCTTAAATTATTTTCATCGTATAAATTTCACCACAAATATACCGCCTACCAAAAGAATTTGAAAATCGATAAAAATTTTGGCAACCCGAATTCGCTTTTTTTATGAGCTTTAAAAAAGAGAAAATATAAAAAAATAATGCACAAATAAATTTCTTTCTCTATTGCAATGCCAGCTCCAGCCAAACAACCAAGCGAAAATAAGCGGGTGGATAAAAAAGGAAAAAGAAAAAAACGATCTACCCGTGGTGGTAGCGCGGAAGTCTCGGGCGCTTACGATAGAGAGAGAAAGAGAGAAAGAAACAGTAAAAGGGAGCAAAAGGCCGAACTTAATCTTCGCTACGCAATCAGCCTAAAAGTAAACTCGAGCAGCAGCCACAGCAGCAGTAGTAGTAGTAGTAGTAGTAGTAGTAGTAGTAGCTCGTAGTAGGACGTAACATATAGATGGAGGGAAAAGAGGGAGGTAGAGTATAGGGTAGATTAAAAATGAAAATGAAAATTCGGTCCCGCGGCGCGTCTGAATAATTTCAAACGTGGCCAGCAGTAGCAGTAGCAGTAGCAGTAGCAGCAGCAGGAGCCACGCGGTTGCCCGTAATTATAACGGCCTCGTACGCGCGATATCTCACCGCGGTGTATGGAGTGTATATGGGAAGGAGCGAGATGGCGCCGGCGCTACAACTACCACCACCACCACTACCTCCTATATGCTACGTCAGACCAATAATAACTCGGATCGTTAGGCTGCCGGTAGTTTGCCGCGGTTGGGGCCTACTTGCATTAAACATCGTTATGACATCGGCGTCCTGAGCCTACTCCTGCTGAAAATTGAATTCTCGACACTCGCTCCTTCCCCGAGCTTGCACGGCCTATGATATGCTCGCAAGCTCTATAATATTCCCCCCCCCCTCTTTTTTTATAACGCGTTTTGGCTTCCTGATGCTTTCGGATGATAAATAATTGAGAAGATTTTGTAATAGAGTATGATGAAAAGTGCCTGGAGATTACGTTGATTATTCATATTTTTACTTAACAGGTATTATTGAAATAATGTACGTGATTAAAGAGAGTGTTTTAATAAAAAATTGGAGAGAGTGAGAAAAAAAAATAGGTGGAGATGAGATAAAATAAAGCTTTATTTTTGTATATCGGTCAATTGAATTTACCCGAAAATAATCAATTGAATTAATTACGTGGGAGGAGGGGGGTGGCTTGTGATTCTCGTATTCATCTATAATAAAGGTCTCGTACTCGTACACTCGAGTTGTACAAAGAGCAGTTACTATAAGTAGTATACGCTCTATCGATTTTCCTTCCACAACTGATTTGTACGAAATGTGTGTGTGTGTGTGCTTTACAGTAGTATTTCGCTTCAAATAGAACATCCAAGTAAATAGAAATCTTCTTTTTCTTTTTCTTCTTATATTCTTCTTTTTTTAGTAAGTTGAAAATGTAATATATTTTTTAAACCACAACATTTGATAAAAATTTAATAATTTTCAAATGTACTGTTGACCACTTATTAAACTTTAGAAAGCACTATATCCATTTTCCATTAATATGATACTTAAAACGAGCAAGTATACTCGTATTAGGGTAGTAATAGATGCTTTTATTATTCACTAAACCAGTGCATTTAACTAAGCGCTCTTTAACGGATAATACACATCTATGCGCAAGTAGTAATAGTCGAAACTGGTCAGACGTACCAGATTTCAATTAATATAACTAAAACAACGCAATATAGTCAAGCAATTTTTTTTTTTTTTTTTTGGCATTAAAGATTGCCAAAATGGTTTAAGCCATCCAGCTAGCTACCAGTAACAGCGGATATCACAAGTTAAATGTAGCGAAAGCTGGAAAGAAACGTAATCGCGCGTGGATGAATCAAGACCATCGCGACGGAAAGCTAGTAGAGAAATACGAGAATTTTTGGGGGGGGATCGAGTAAAAAAGACTACTATACCACAGCAACTGCTGCTGCAGCTGCTGGCCAGGCCGTAAATAAAATCGAGCTATATGGAAGAGCTCATACGAGATCTTTTTTTTTCTTTTTACGGTGGTAGGAGTAGAGCAATCGATGTCTTCCGCGGAAAAGGGACGCGCTGCGCGAGAGCTCGGTGAATTTCCACAGCGCTTGGAGCTACCGATCCTCGCGAAGGCGTACTTGGATGGTAGGTGAGCAGGGGGAGAGGGTGAGGCGCTGGTACAGCGGATATTTTGCGAAACTTCCGGCTCGCGTGCCGTGGTCGCATGGCCTAGCCTTTCCCTCTTCGTCTGTTCGTCTCCCCCTCCTTCTCCTCCTAGACCAGTAGCTCTTCGAGAACTAAACTCGTACATAAACATGACGGTAGCTAGCTTGAGAGAACGCAAGTGAGTGAGTGAGTAAGGTAGTGCGGTGTATGTATATAGGTGCGCGCGTGCAGAAGGACCGTGTCGTAAAGAGCTTTCCTGGTATATATATACACCTAGTCTAGCTCTACATATTCTTGGAAATCGGTGCTGTTGTAGCTACCGAGGTAGTTTTCTGTATAGTAGCTCTCTTTCTACCTGTACTGGCCCGGTAAAAGAGCGTAAACTCGACTTCCGGGAAGCTGTGCACCTATAGGAGGAACAACTCACCTGACGACCGTACAACTATGGCTCTCTGACCGGTGCATACACCTACCTACAACGTTCTCGACAACGTTACAACGACCTTCCTGGACTTACTCTTTCTCACTCTACAGGATGGTCGATATTGAAAAAATTTAATTCCACAGTCGAACACCTATAATCTTGCAAATGTCGAGTCACCGGTGAGCTACTCTTTATTTTTTTTTATTTTTCTTTCTTTCACTTCTGTATTTATTCTTTCGTTTCTTTTTTTTTTCAAAGATCGACTGGCGCCGATTTGCCGGGGAACAAGCTGTTTCCCATCAAATATTTAAAGGACGATGCCACTCTGCCGCTAGCTCGCGAGGAAGGCTGTTTTACTACCATATCACATGTACGTAGGAGTGAGTGAGTGAGATATTCACTCTCGTGACTTTTATTTTGCTCGAAGTGAATTCTCGGGGAATAATATGTGGGTCGGTTTTACATATAATATGTACACATTTCTCGAAAGCATTTTACATCGGCATAAATAATAAATAATGAAATAGAGAGAAAGAGAATATAATATAAGTAAAGCTCATGGTAGGAAGTGCATTGAAATCCTCCTATTCCAACGACTCAATCAACGCCGAGAAGGGGGGGGGGGGTCAGCAGGAAAAAAAGTAAATGACTTCTTTTATGTGCTCGAAATCAGAAGGGAAACATATAGAAGAAAAGTCATAAGGAAGAAGAGTAAAGAGAAGGTGTATAGGGATCGATAGGGCACTTATCGATTATCTCTTTCTCTCTCTTTTTTTTTCTAATTCGCGCGCGCGCGCGGGTTCGAGCTAACCGCTAAATTACAGTCCTGTCGAGTTGACGCGTCCCGTCCTCAAAACACACGCGCCTCTCCACCTGCAATCACACTTGCGTGCCGAGAACTATAGAGTAAGTGGATGGTAGAAAATAGAGGGGTGAGAAAAGTAGAGAGAGGATGAGAGAGTTGATAGAGCATCGAGGCGTGCGCGCTCGAGTACTAACGGACATCGCACGCGTTTTATATACGGAAAAAACATAACAAACTCAAGAGAGAAAGAGAGAGTGTTATTGATGGACATCAAGAAGAAGAAATGAGCCGCGTGTTCACACGTGGAGTCCTTACATTTCAGGAGATAAGTGAGTAACTGTAAAAAGCCACTTTACGGCTTTACTCCTGTTCTCCTTTTTTTTCTCTCTCTCTTTCTTTATCCCCTCGACTTTTACCAACTCTTTCTTCTTTTTTTTCTCGTTCTGTGCACTTCGATAGAGCTACTCTTCGCAGTCGGTCTTTTTCGCTTTTCCCCGCGGCGGCTCGTCAATTCTAACCGAACCGCACGTGCACTATACACACCAGGCTCCAGCAAATCTATATATTTATACCAGGAGAGTAAAAGTACGAGAATCGATATCGATTTTGACTACTATTTTTATTTTTGCTCTCCTGTTTGCCAGAGATTATCGTCTGCTTTTTCGAAGAAATAAGTATATATCTATATACGTATATGCTTCCCCGTTCTTCTGGTACTGTGAAAACCTATCCGAGTCTTAAAGTGAAAGGAGTCGATGAGAAGAAAGCGATGGAAATTCTTTCTGTCTCTCTATCGTCTGCGCAATGTGGCTAATAAAAAAAAGAAAAGGAAAAGAGAGATACTCTCGCCTGGGGAACTGCAAATTTCGATTTAGTCGAAAGCACGTTTAATATTTCATAGATGAAGGCTAGCTATGGTATATATATATAGAGAGAGCCTTGGCTTTAAGAATAAAATTGAGAAAAATTGACGAAAATTTCGTTTTCTACGTGAGCTACTGACATTAATATCTTGGGTACTTATATTTTTTTTACATCTTATTGGACATAAGTATAGATATTTTTTATTACCAAAAATAAAAAAAATTAATCTATCATTTAAGGCGAACTTTTATCGTACTATAGCTATGTACAACAACCAAAAGCTCACATGATCAACACGTGATATAAAGAGAAGGGGTATTATATATACTTATATATGTATAGTTAAACTCTAGCTGAAAGTAGCCAGCTGGTAGCGGGCTGAGGAGAGAGGAGCTCTAAAATACGGTGTGCCACGAGCGTTTCCAAGTCGGACTGAAACCGCAAGCGTGGAATAGAGAGATAAAGATAGATAGATAGAAGAGAAGAGAAGTTGTACACTTACTTTTCTGCGACCGCAACAAAGCATGGCTGCTACGTTGTTACTGCTAAGCTCCTGCTGCTGATGTAGAGGATGGGTCGACCAGAGGGGCTGGCAGACGTAGTTGAGTCTTGCTGCAGCCCCGTCTCCTTGCTGCAGCTGTAACACCCGCACTTGCAGCAGTGGCTGGTGTTGCTGCTCTTGTTGTTGTTGTTGTTGGTGATAATGATTTTGTTGTTGTTGTTGTTGCTGTTGTTGCTGCCGTCTTTGCTGCTGATGATGATTTTGATGTACCGCCACCGGCACCTCTTCTCGATCCCTCTGCCCTTGACCAACACCGACTCGACCACCGTACTTGATGCGCACGT
This sequence comes from Leptomastidea abnormis, assembly GCA_030522805.1. Classification (NCBI taxonomy): domain Eukaryota; kingdom Metazoa; phylum Arthropoda; class Insecta; order Hymenoptera; family Encyrtidae; genus Leptomastidea; species Leptomastidea abnormis. The sequence goes on from JAPYZE010000347.1 coordinate 9,540, forward strand.
ATTTTCGCCACTGCATGAGTCCGGCGCTTCATGCCCTCTTCCTGCAAGCAATCAAATAAAATTAAATTAATTAATTTATTTTTTTTTATTTTTTGATTATAATAATATATGCAGGTTGATGAGTTTATAACTCGTTGGTTTATAGGTAAAACGAGATATTTCACTGTGGTAGTCGTGCTCTCTAACGGGGATCGTCTATCGTCATCTCGCGCGTCATAGTCCCACAAGCACGTCCCGAGAAAGCTTTCGAAACTCTACAGTCTCAATATGGCCTTAAGCCTTAAAGTTTGAGTGCTCTTTGAGTATCTTGCTAACGTCTTTCCTAACTTTATAAGATGCTGGCTATTTCTTTTTCCCCCTCATTTTTTTTTAGTTTTTTTTCTCCATCTCCTTCTTCTTCTCCTTGACAATAAGCGCGCTGCTACCTTTATCGCTCTGTGGATTGTCACAATATTTCTTTAAATCCCATTTCACAGATAAAAAGCCAGAAGCTCTATGTGTAGGGGGGGGGGGTGTGAGTTTAAGGCATCCTTTAAGATAACAGCACCATATTTTTAACCCCCCCTAGGCGGTTAATGGCAAATATTTCTAAAGATATAAAATACCATGATAATTGAAGCTAGAGCTTGCGAGTCAGAGTAATAAAAACAAAAAAATAAAACAAATCAATAATATATATTGAAAGCTTGGGTAATCCTATACTCCAATGATATATCGATGCGTCGTGGATATAACAAGATTCAGGTAAATATTTTCATTATTCTGAAAAACAATATAATATTATCCATCCGAATATATACATGACTACTCGATAACCCGAGTAGGTCAGTAAGCTCAAGCTGGAATGAGAAATTACAGGGACTTTGATCTCCATTTCTCTTTTCTTGGATTCCGAGTATAATGGCAAAAAAAAGACGGTCTGGAGTAAATCGAGTGGCAGTGAGAGCGAAGAGAAAGAAAATACACGAATAAAAAAGAAAGATCTATCTCCTCCCTTTAATCCTTTTAAAAAAAAAAGCTCATAATCGGACAACGGTACGTAGGTAAATGGACGTGTTCACGCGTGAGTACATGTATAAGGTACATATACGAATAGGATGGAGGACTGAATAGATGCGAGGAGGGGGAGGGGGGGTAGTTTGACAAAGTGAGAAAGGGGGCAGATGTCGGGAGTTAGGCCGATGATGCATAGTAGCAGCAGGAGCAGCAGCAGCACCAGTCGAGGACGAGTATACGGTCGATGAGGCTATCGGTTTTCCATTTCTCGCAATTCGGTTCCTATAAAACGCGCGGAAAATCCTTGAATCCTCCCTCCAAGTTCTCTCTCTCTCTCTCTCTCTCTCTCTCGGCTGCTATGAGTTATTAAGGCGCTTTTACAACAAACCACTAGCAATGTTACGCTCTTTCTTTCTTTCTTTCTCTCTCTCGACATTTCCATTTTTATCCCCGGGAGCTTTTCAAGCTATCGCTTTTCTTACGCGTCAGAGACGGGAGTTCCGGTTAGCTGACGTAAAACCACTTCCTGGATATTTTCATACCTATATATGTATGTAAAAGTAGCGAGTTTGAAAGATAATACGTGTGTGTGTTTCTGTGTGTCCGATAACTTTAATACTCGATGATGTGTCCACACGCGTGTGTAGTAGTGGGTATAGCATAGAAGGCTGTCTTTTCATTGTTTGTGCTTTTGATCTTTCTCGCGTGACCTACTTGCGTTTTGCTTTAAACGATTTTGAAAGAATGGACGACGTAATATAGCGCGTTGGGAAACGTTAACTGAGAACTTACTTGCATGCATGCATGCATGCATACCTATAGAGTAACATGAGTTTAAAACCACGATGAGATGATGACGCCTCAAAAGGTTTTTATATGTATGCATACGTAGAGGTACTGTATTTTTTTTCTGATGCTTTGTTTGTTTTTGGCTCGATGAAAGTCTCTTTTGTTGTGGCAATAGGAGAGATATCATACACCTTTTTTTCCTTTTTTTTTTATTGTCATAAACTTTTTTTCTTTTATTTATATTTAAACCACTTTTTTATGATTGAATGTTTTATAAAAAAAAAGAGATATAGGTACATATAACTAATAAAAAACGTGAACGGATTCTAGTAATACGTTGAAGGAAATCAAACGAGTCTGAATATATATCGAGTTGAAATGCACACACGAGAAAGAAGATGAAGAAAAAAAAAGAAAATGCATCGGATTCACTCGCGAAACGAAAGAATCTCATATATAAAAGTAGCAGTAAGTAGGAGCAAGTCACGTGTGTATTTCACAACGTGACCGATACCAACAACTATAGCAGCAAGTCATCTCCTTCTATAAAACTCCGTTCTTAAAATCGAGGTAGGTAGCACAGTAGTATAAGTGGACAGCATATATGGGCGCGCATATTATCTTGGTTTGCACTTCGGCGGTTGCACGGTGGTCATCACATGAGGATGGAGGCATGTGTGTGTGTGTGTATGTGTGTGTGTGTGTGTGTGTGTGTGTGTGTTCACCACTGAAGCGTCAATTCGTGCGTGAAGCCGCGAAAGAGGAGGCATATGCATATAGAAGTATAACCTATCCCCCTCGCCCCTATACCTCTCTTCCTGCTTCCAACCGCTGTCTATATACTTGACCTGGCCGATGCGCGCGGAATTTCCTATTATGGAGAGATATTCCAACCCTTGTTTTCCCCTCGGCCCTTCTCTCTCTCTCTTTCTCTCTCTCTCTCTCTCTCTCTTTCTCTCTCTTGCCGCACCTTTTTCTTCCCCTCGACGTATCGATTTTTATTGGCGGTACAGCCGACAAGTAGAAGCAGCAGAAGCAGCCACCGTATAGACGTCTCGTATAAGGGAGGATGCTACAGCAAGCTAGCTGTATAATAAAACACCAGACTCCGTCGCTACTTCATTTGACTTTTAAAAATGTTTGTTGCCGAAACTTACTGGATTTTTCCCCTATATGAGTGACTTCCTCCACTTGCGTAGATACTCACTGGAATAGTAATGGTAATATAAATTCCACCAGTTAGCGGGATCTTTTGATTTTTCGATATAGGTACCTATACTTTTCTACTAACGGAACTTTGATTTTTTACGTTTGTCGCTTAGTCTGCGAGCGATTGCCTTGATTTTCGTGAACTTTTTTCAGATCTGAGAATTGATTTAATTGGCGAGTGTTATTTTTTTTTTTTTGATTAATTATCGTTTTATAAATTTGTTATTATTATTTTTATAATCAAGATTTAAAAAATCTATTTACTTTATGCAAGCCTATACATAGTAAATTTATTTTTGAAATTATAGATTCTTGCATATCTACTTGAAGAAATTAGACCAACAAAACAAACAATTTTTTTAATTTATTCAGAGTCGAATTCAACTATAACGTGAGAATAATTAACATATGCTTACTTCTCTCTCTCAACTTGTACATTTTTTCTTTTCCTTTTACAGACCACGATAGTGCTAACAAGCGAATGTTCTAACTAGCTATTTTACTTTTAATTTTTTAATTATCTCACCATGAATAATAATTTTTTTCAAGAAAATTTACATAACACGCAAAAATTGTTTTTTTTTCTTTCCCTTTTTTTCTCTTTTTACAAAGTAGACAAGCTAATAAAGGGCGCATTAAACTTGCAGGTTCTCGGTGCCAAGTTGAATTTTTATTAGAATAGTTTAGTAACTGTCACGCAAAAAAAAAAAAAAAAAAAAAAAAAAACAAAAAAAGGGAAAAAAAAACTGGAAGGTACAAGGTGAAAAATTAAATTATAATAAAAAAAATTAAAAAAAAAAAAAAAAAAAAAAAAAAAAAAAAAAGGAATGAACCAATAACTCGACTATAAATCAACCAATTTAAGCTTTTATTGCAAAAATTTAAACCTTATAAAAAAAATAAAAAAAAAAAAAAAAAAGAAAGAGCCTCCAGATATATCAATTTGTAGGAATCACTCGCGCGCGATCACAAATAAATTTGCAAATTCAGCTCTCGCCAGCCAAGTATAAAAAGCGTCGCAGCAAGCAGAAAAAGAGGTGAAGAAAAATTTTGTTATATATGAAACCAGTATCCGCTTACTGGCCAGTGTCATATTATTTTCAGTTATATGAGAAAGAGAGAGAGAGAACAAGAACGAAATAATTTCAGCGAGAGTTGAAGGGGTGGAAATGGAGCGCGATACTTTATTCATGAGTCGCCAAAAATAAAGGTCTGAAACGTGTAACTGATAATATACACGATAATACGAGGTGGTTATAATAGTTTCGTGCAACGATCTCTATACACAGTCAAGAATCGATATGGAGTTGTATAAAGATGATCTTGCTTTAGTAGAAGAGAAAGAGCCTTGACCCTGCTGCTGCTGCCTGCTGATGAGATTTCGGTCTCGACTTTCAAGACGCCAACTTAGCGAGGACTGAGTGAGACTAGGCACTAGCAGCAGCAGCAGTAGCGCAATTTACCCCGGTAATTAAGTAATAACGAGTAATGGCTCGCCGCGCAGTTGGAATATAATCCGATATCCAATTATGTCATTTTGAGAGCCTCTAACACCCTCAATTTATTCGATCGATATACGTGTAGTTTTATTATTATCATCTTTTTTTTTGTTCTATAAGTCGTAGACACATAACACATAGCGATGTTTACTTTTGATTCAACTGCTTTTACGAAACAGGGGGGGGGAGAAGGTAGTATAATGAATAATGTAATACCTAGCACGCACACGATGGCTTACATTTAGAAGCAAAACAGTCAGCTATAATATAGGGTATATAGGTACATATACATATAAAGTTCGTAGAAGTTGTTGGAAACTCGGACTAAGGGTAATTTACAATAAGTCGTGAAGAAGGGAGAAGAAGAGAAGGAGGAGGAGGCGGAGGAGTTATGAAAATTGGAATATCTATCAGTTGTCTGGTATGTGTATACCAACTACCTGGTTTCATATAATATACAAATCTACAGGATGTAACCGATTTCCAGGTACATACAAAACAAACAATTTCAAACATAAATTATAAAAATAACATATTATCTTGGTTTATTCTCATCGTTGAATATATAATCAAATATTATGCACCCCCAAGCAAACAAACAATTTTTATAAAAGATCAACCCAGAGCAATCATACTCAATTTAAATCACCGCACGCAGCTGTATAATCAAAAAGAAAGATTTTCATTGTGAATATAGAGAAAATTAATGGTCCTCGAACGTGCCCGAGAAAATATCATTTACAGAGGCTGAATCATCGCGCGGACCTACACTCGCATTGAATCCCCCCCACAAATAAAGTTAACGTAAACACTTGCGTGTATTAAGTGAAGAGAGCTTTTAGGGGTTGAGTGTAAGAACAGCCTTGACCCAGTGACGAAAATTTTCGTCACCTCCTATTGAGTGTGTGTGTTGACGACGAACGATTTCTCTCTCTGTCTTTCTCTGTCTGTCTCTCTTGTACCACGATCCAATATTCGCGGCTGGCTGAGCGCTGTTGTGTGGGAGAGTAGGAGGTGAGGGGAGGGAGGACGACAGGCTCTACTGGCCTGGCACGCGACTCGACCACTGGCTTTTCCGGTCCTGAATGTGGCCTGCGTGTGGCTAGCCTACAGCTCTTCTATAGTGGTGATGGTGGTGGTGGTCTATATCCTGGTGGTCCAGCCACCAAATTGCTGCTTTGATCAGTCACTTGGGCTACTTCAATTTTCCTATATATCCCTATGAAGCCGCGATAACCAAGCTTTGGAAAATTTTGCAAAGAGGGAATGAAAGAAAGTAATATGTAAGTTAAAAGTATGTTAAAAAAAGTAAAAAGTACTTTTGGAAAGGGAAAATAATTCTTCGCGGTTAAGGTATATAAGGGTGGTTTTATATACATGTAACTGCCAGTAACGCAAATCTGCCTCGTAGAAACAAAAAGGCATAAATTAATAAAAAGTAGGTAAAAAGAGAGCTTGCAAATCTCGGCCGTCTGTCCCTTTAATGAAAAACTTTTGTCGTCGTACCTACAGTCGTAGTCGTAGCAAGTCCGTTTGGAAAACTCGACTTGCGAAGTCTTAACGCAATCTTGAAAGTCGACGCCCAAGAGGGCTGCTACTGGATTTTCAAATGAAAATTTTGAGCGCTGTCGGAGGTTTGTGAATTGTTTGAAGAGGTGAAGTAAAATAGGGAAGAAATAATGTAAAAAATAAAAAGGATGAGCAGTCGACGTTACGTTAAAAGAAAATGACTAGTTTAATCGTTCTTTTTTCTAGTTTTTGAAACTGCTTTTTAAAAATGGAAAAATAATAGAAAGTTTTTCAGACAAACCTGATGTTTTTACCTTTACCCGTTTAAACGTTTTGCTTTTGTCTGGAGAAAAAAAAAAGAAGAGCGTGTAAGGTTGAGCTATAATATTTTGTCCTATTTTTAGTTTTATGAAGCTGTTGGACGGATAGGTATCGTTTTATCGATACGAACGAGAGCTTGTAAAAATTTTTATGGATCAGAAGTTGTAAAACTACTTTATCTACAATCTAAGCAAGATATCTCATTTTGGCTATTATGAAAAGAAAGCTAATGTTTCTGCGTTGTTAAAAACGTGGATTGAGTATAATCGACCCTTATATCATTATATAATCTCGCAAATTAACATGAAAAATTTTTGTTAATCAAAAATTAAAGAATTTATTACTAATGTCAAATTATTTAAAAGCATAAATTTCCAAACTTCTGCATTTCAAACATATTTAAAATATATATCACTTGAAAGTTTTCTCAAACAGCTTTTCAGCTTTGCATTAATTGAAAGTATGTGTGCCTTAAAAAGAACTGAAATAAAATGAAAAAAAAATGTTTTTGCAATGTAAAATTTAATCCTAGTATAAGCAAACTAAGAAAAATAAAAAAAAACATTTGAAAAAATCTTTAAATCCGAAGCTGTATATAGAGAGAAGACCGATCTACCGGCACGTACAAAGAGCGAACGGAGGGTGCAGATTATCTCACAGAGTCGGGATGAGGGGGGGGGGGGGGCAAATGGATCTTCTCGTTATCCTCTTTAGAGAAAAGGATAGAGAGAGAAAGATAGCTAACGTTGAAAGAGCAAAATGAAGATCGAGTGAATTTCGAAGCTTGGACTCGAAACAGAAACAAAATGTACCACCGACCGAGCTATGAGCTCGCAAAATTTGCCTTATTCGTCTTTCCTTCCATCCATTTTACCTCTATATATAGCTCTCCCTCTGCACATCAAAGATATAGATATATAGGTATATATCAAGTTTGCGCACTATTTACATAAAGTCAACATGGAACTGTTTCTCATGCCTACGTTTCAGTTTTACAGTTTGTTCTTATAATATGCTATATTCCTACTGGATTTTTCCTTCCCTATACTCTAAATCAATAGTTCTTGCAATATGCAAATCCAGAAAATTTATGTCAAATATTACTATGCTTATACACCTATGTATACCTATATTCACACATACGATATAATTTATGCAAATATATACTTTCATAAGTTATGTTAATTTATATATCTTTGGATAGGTATATATATATATATAATTGTAGCGTTAATTAATTAATTTATTGGCATAATTTACATTCAATTTTCATTTTGTAACAATAGCAAAATATGAAATTTAAAAAATATCTCCAACAACTCAGCTCGAAATCAGCAATTACATTTAACTTTGCAAATGACAAAAGTCATATTCTCATGCATAATTATTGCAGTTAAAGAGAGTTGCGCGCGCGTGTGTAGGTGTATGTGCGAGGTATAATTATGTGATACCTCGAAAAAGCGTAAAAGCAAGAGAATATTAGGTTTAAGTGGACTAGCGTGAGAGTATAGAGAGGCAGTCGACTGCAAAAGTGGCGAAAACTAAGTAGAGATTCGTTTAGAAAAGAGGTAAAAAGAGAGGGTGGGGTGAGCCACGAGCTACATATAACGGATAAGGATAATAACATGTACAGAAAACAAAATTGTCGTTTCCGTGAGGAGAAAAAAAAAATAGAAGGGAATCAGAGACGTGAGATTGTTCCAACTGCGGGCTTTAGCGACAATAAGAGCAATCGCTGAGGAAATAAGGAAAATGCCGGAGGCGATGAGATCGCCGCCAAAGCGAGGAAAAACAAAAATTACGCGCTTTTTACCTTTTGTATATAGGTGTGTATTTTGCTCTCAATTATGACGATTTTTTTGTTCGCAAGCTTGCTTGTTTTTCTTTCATTGTTTTTTTTTGTGTGTGTTTGTTGATTAACGTATTTTTGTGGATTTTGTTTTAGTATTATTTTTATGATAGAGTGAAATTGAAAAGAGTGATGGAAAATCAAATGGATGAAAATGATGGTAATCCGCAATGCTGATTAAATTTTTGAAAAAAAAGAAGAAAGAGGAGGAGGAAGGGGTGGGAGAGTGAGAGGGTATACGTAAAAGTGAAAAAATTAAGCTGAATATACCAGGCTTGGCCGAAAGTCCGAGTGGCTGGCTTGAAATTAATTAAGGTAATCCCCTACTTTCCAGAGCGTATGAAATGAGAAAAGGGCCGAAATTTCCGCCAAATTAAGGAATATTGTGAAGAGAGAGAGAGAGAGTGAGAAAGAAAGAGAGAGTTAGTAATTAAAATGGAGGCTATAGCTATGATGGTGGAACTTTGAAAATGGAAAATCGAGCGTGTGCGTGGAAAAGCAGTAAGAAGTGGAAAAGCTAAAGAAAAGGGTGGGTATGGGGGTAGGTATAGATAAAAGGTAGTGTATAAATTTTTGGCGGGAGCAGTTTGAATTATCGACTTGGATTAACGAAGCAAAGTAGATATCGTTGAGAGAAAGAGAGGGTAAGGAAGGTGGGGGTATAGTGAGAGTCTGTATAAAAGGACGCGCTAAATTGCCGGGCATAATGTATTATCCATTTAATCCTTTAAAGTGATAAATTTGCGCGATGGTGTTATCGTATCTTATATAATATAATAATAGACGCTTGTACTGCAACTCAATTAGGAAAGTCATTTCTCACTCAAATCATAGTCATTTTCCTCCTTAATTACCTTGCGTGCAGCTAAAACATGCGCTCTTATATGTATACATGTACCTGTATATACACGTTTAGAAAAAATAATTTATTCAACAAGCGTAAACCAACTTTATTTTTTTTCCCAGTTTTTTTTTTATTTTCCTTTTTGTTTTTTCAACTTTTCTCGCCAATTTATATTGAGTAGTAGTAGTAGTAGTGGTAGTAGTAGAGTACGCGCTTATTAAATAACGCTTTAGCTTTGTGGAAATAAGATAATGTGAACAAAACGATTTTTAATATATACGGTTTGAATTACTGCTTACATATATATTTCTTTTTTTAATATTTATTTTAAATAAATATTTCAAAGCCTACCTTCTAAAAATCATGTCTCTTGCGTTGGGCCATTTTGTGGTCCTCTTCTCCGCTACTGTGCGGTAGTCCTTTCATTTTGTCGTCCTTCAAACCAACCACCTTTTTTTTTTCTTTCGTCTAGAATAAAAAAAACAAAAAACAAAAAATCCATAACCCTTATTCTCCATATAATATTTAAAAAAAGCTTTTTTCTAACACCCTTATTACCCATTTTTATACCATGGCAAATCATACATCAAAAATAATATTAAAAAAAGTCGAAAATAAAAATCTACCTAATTTCATACGTAAGCAAAACTTTCGTTTGATACTATATTTTGACATATATAGCAGTCGTTCCTTTCACACATAACAGAGTTGAAAATCAAGCGCTTCGAAACGAGGCAGGAATATAAGAGTCAAGAGAAATAAAAGAGAGTAGGGTAAGTAAAGATATATATATATTCTCGGGTATAGGCCACTTGCATTTCGTTAAGGGACGCGAAAGCAGCAAAGGAGCAGAGCAAGGCATCCTCCTGTGTGTACCCGTACTGCTTTTGCTTTGCTTCAGCGATGTAGGAAAGAAAAACCGAGCAAGAGAGGGAGAGAGAGAGAGAGAGAGAGAGAGAGAGAGAGATAGTATGGGAGTTGGATCAGAGTAAGGAGAGTGAGAGAGAGGAAGGTAAAGGTAAACGAAGTCTCAGGAAAGTCAAGTCGGGCGACAGAGCACAAGGGAGAGAAAGAGAGAGAGAGAGAGTATAGGTATATACTTAATAGGAGGAAGCAAAGAGGAGATGTGGGAGGCTCGTGGAGAAATCGTGGCGGCTCAGAGGCCCAAGGCGCCCTTCGCCTTGACACACGGCCGGCTATATACCCCCAGCCGTCGAGTTTCTCTCTTTACAACCCCCCCATAACCCCCTCCTTTCTGCTTTCTCTATCTTGCTCGCTCGCTCGCGTTTCTATACAGCAGCAGCAGATTTTCCCGGCGATATGTGCGCTTCGGAACTCTCGTTCTCCCTTGACGATACCCATGGTGCTATAGGTGCTGCGGCGGAGGCCGGGAAAACCGGCGGTGAATCGATATGGGGCGCAAAAGAGAGAGAGAGAGAGAGAGAGAGAGAGAGAGAGAGAGAGAGAGAGAGAGAGAGTGGCATTAAGGACGAGCGACAGACGGCCGACCCTTCCAAGAGCCGCTCCCGTTCCCTTCTTCTATATACTTCTTCTTCTACTTCTCTCGACTTGCAACCGTCCTCGGCGCATCTTACTCGTCTTCTGTGTTTGACTTTCATATATGTACATACACGACAGGGCCCTATATGTATATACCTATACCCATTCTCCTTCTTTCTTTCTCTCTGTGTGAGCTTTTTCTTTTCAGATCGATCGCCTTTTTTTCCATGGAAAAATAAACTAGTAGAAAAAAAAGTCCCTTAGCTGTCGTTACAGTGTTAAGTGGTTGTAGAGTATATGCTGCTGCTGTATACCTTTTTTTCTTTCTCTCTCTTTCTCTTCTGATTTCTGAAGCGAAACAAATTTTACGCTAGAGAAAAAATTACTCTTGGCTATAACGGAGTGCTTGTTTATTTTTTACTTTTTTTTTTTTTTTTTCTATATCATTTCCGCTGTATGATAATGAACGAGAGCTGGAGGTTAAAAATTATAAAACTTTATTTATAAAAAGATGTTTTCTATAATAAGACGTGAGTGAGTGCATATATACGGATTTTATGAACTATTTTTTTATGTATGTTCATTCGAGGAAGTAATTTTTTCTTTTTTTTTACATTTAATATAGTATTTGCATTTTTATTATTATTAAATGTTTGTATGGAAATATGTTTATGATTCTCTAATTTTATTAACATTTTTTTTTCGTTTTTAAATGTCAGCTTTTATATTTATTTAAATTAGTAATTCAACAGTTCGTTTTACTACAACTACAACTGCTTCATTCAGCAAAGTTTATTTATTCAAAAAAAAATGAAAAACTTTTATTTAAAACAAATGTACAAATATTAATTTTTATTTATGTTTTAAAATGTTATGTTGATTATCATTTTTATAATTACATTAAAAATTTCAAATATTAATTTACATGAAATGAGATTTTAATTAAAATACAAACTGAATGTAATAAATTTAAAAGTTTAATCAATTCAAGTATTCATTTAGATGAAAAATCTTAAAAGACACTAGTCTTTATTAGAACAAATTCTAGCATTTTTTTTTTTAACGAAAAAAAAAGACATTTTTTATTTTCATTTTACGTCCGAATATAAAAATCCCAGCGGAAAGCAGAAACGCGTTATCAAATACGCTCGAGTTAAAACTAAAAATCCATTTAGTTCAAAAGTCGATCATACGAAACTACTATTACTACTACTACTACTACTACTACTACAGGACGTGTGCGGGTAGAACAAAAAAAAAGAGTTGTACTCTAGGAATTTTCGAAAAAGCCGAAGTAGTAACAGCGCGTATAAGTCAGCCAAGCGAAAGAGAGAGAGAGAGAGAGAGAGAGTCGCGCGTTTTTTCGTAGCTATCATGTGACTGTGTATGTATATGATTGTATGTCTGCTCTGGAGCAGTCCCTGCGCGATCGATATATCCTTTTATTTTTTTTTTTTGTCGCGGGAGTAAAAGGGAGTAAAACGCCGGCCGCTTGGAAAAGCCGGTGAAGAAGATATAACGTAGGTAGGTAGGTAGGTAGGTATAGGGTAAATAAGTATAGCTATAGTGTATGTATATAATCCCTATAGCAGCGTAGTCTGTGGAAGCGCAACTTGCTCGAGCGAAGAATCGTACTCTGCGGCCAACTGACTCGATTCATTCGCTTGCGATGCACGTCTCTGTTTCTCTACACCACCACCACTACCACCACGCTGGAATCTCGGCTTTATACTCTCTTTTCTCGGAGAATAAACATCTCGTGACTCGTCGGTGGATCTCAATTAAACCGGCTGACGAATCGAACGTCCTTCCCCTTGATACATCCGTCATCCCAAAGTCACGAGATTTCCTTTTCGTATTTTCTTTTTTTTTACAACTTATCTCGCTTTTAGCCAGTGCTAAATTATAAAAAAAAATCGGGTCTCTCAGGTTTTCGACAAAATAGTTAGGAATAAAAAATAAAATATAATTTAAGGGCTGAAAATGGAGGAGAAAAAAAGGAATATTATATCTTATAACATAGGGAATATAGCTACACATATATTGGAGAAGGTAGATAAAGAGAAATAGAGAATAAGAAGAGGGTTTAACATTAGGAAGAAAACTCGGGGCTCTTGCTCTCTTGTTCGGCGTCGCTGGTAGGTAGTTCAGTATATAGAAAAAGCGCCGAGGGAGTCTAGCAGCACGGTACACTGCGAGCGAGCGTTTATATATACAAGAAGCATATAAAGGCGGGGGAGAAAGCAGTAGTAGTAGTAGTAGTAGTAGTAGTAGTAGCAGCAGCCACGCCGTATATATCCAGCAGCAGCGGTGCGCGCCGTCAAAATCAATACGACCCACCCGGTCTCGCTCGCTCCCTCCCTCTCTCTCTCTTTCTCTCTTCTACCACTGCTTATAACCCACACACACACACACACACACACACACATATATATAGTCTTCTCTGTCTCTCTCGCAAGCGCACATGCGACCGTGTGCCACCCTCTTTCTCCTTTCCCTTCCTTTCGCTCTGATAGTAGACGATTTCGGCGACGGCAGCGGCAACGGTGGTGGGCCGCATCACGCGGCTGCCGCCGAGCATATATATATACACACAGGCACACACACACACACACATACACACCTGCACCCTCCCGTATCATTTGATAAGCACGCGCTTAAAAAGAAATTTTTTACCTTCTTTTCTTTTTCTTTTTTTTTTCAGTCTAAACTAACTTAATAAACGACTCACAATGGTATTTATATAAATATTCCCCAGTGGTTTTACGTACCAAGGATTGGTGATGAGACAAGGGGTAGGGTCACCTTCCCCTCCCACCCCCTTGCGTCTGGTGGTTATATCTTTCTGCCGCCGGCCGGCTGCTTTTCTAAACTGTAACAACAGCGACAGCAGCAGCCGAATAAAATCAGCGTCATATAGACGCTTTTCCTTTCAATATATTAATTCACCACCATCACCACCATCACCAAAACTACGACACTGATAACAGCAAACAACAAATAACGCACACTTGGTCTTTTTATTTTTTTACACTCTCACCGAAATATATTTATTATTATTATTAAAAAAATACTCATACAATATAAAATATATTAAATAAATAAGACTCGTCAGTCGAACAATCTTATACCTATAAAAGAAGCTTTTTTTATTTTCTGCTGCTTCACAATTACTCGCGCACCTATTTTTCTTCTTCTTCAGAGAATGGTAGTTGTTTGGAAACTACTGCACACGTATATAATAGTATAAAGGACGTCGATCCCGCGAATACACGACACACGACACGACACAAGCACACACATATATAGAAAACTACTATGTCTACGACGACAACGACGACGACGACGACGACGACAAAGTCGCCGTTACTTATAGCGGAGCAGTTCGACTCTCGCAAGCTGAGCGCGCGCGGCTTCTATTCACGCGAGAGGGAACAGACAGAAAGCGGAGTTAGGTATATAGATAGGGTATAGGTATAGGGTAGGTAGGTAGGTAGGTAGGATAGGGTCGCACGAGAGAGCAGCACATACTATACTACACCCACCCACCCACTTCTTCCACCACCACCACCACCACCCGCATGCACGCGTGCGCGCGCTCATACTCTTATTGCTCCCCTTGTATGCCTATACGTTTCTCTCTATGTGTGTATGTGCATAAAGCACTCGCGCAAGCGCGAATCTTACAAGCCACGCTCGCGCACCTGCCGCCTGCATGCGCAGCAGCCTATACTATTCTCTTTCTTGCACTACCCTTCATCTATCTCCCTGACTCTCTTGCTTGTGCGCTCGAGAGTACGAACCTCCCGTCTCATTCTCCTTCCTCTTCTAAGGCGGTCTACTCTTCATATGACTTTTCTACCCGCGTCTTATTCTATATATTACCATCACATGCAGACCTTTACATCCATACACACACAATATACCTATGGCAAAGAGTAGCTTGCGTTTACTCATACCTACATATGAAAAAATAGGTAGGAAGACTGGATGATATTTCGCGATTTCCGGCAGACCGACGCAACTGATACACAGCATATACCGGATGTCATCGTTGAAACCTCGGCAGGATGTGTACTTTTATTGTAAGGAGCTGGCTCAAGAAAGAGAGCAAGAAAAAAAAGAGAGTCTGTACCTATATTAGTAAGCCTGCACCAAGACGATGAAGCTTTTATATACTACTACATGTATTTACATGGGGAAAAAGGAGCGAAGGCAAGAGTGGGTGTGCGCTTTCGCTTGAGTTTTGCCTATAGCTACATATGTAAGTGGCTACACGCGAAAGGAAATTCGATAGGTCCTTTTCTTTCGTTTTATATATCTATACCGATAATATAAATGACTATTATGTATATGTATTATATAACTATATACTGCTATGCTTCAACTCTCTAAGCTTAACGGGTAAACTTGAACGCAGAGCTTTTAAGAGACTGTTACCTCAAATAGGTATAAATACATAATGTGAAATAAAAATTTTTTCGCTAAAACTGTGATTTTGTACTAAACGAAAAAAATTAAATTATTAAATTTTCACAAATTTTCTTTTATTTAACATAGTTTACTTTTCAAATAAAAAAAGGGAAAAAAAGAACAATCTCTATTATTATTTGTACAAATAAAAAAATGTGCTTTTTCAAAAATATATAAAATAAATAAAAAAAGTTTATTTAAAAAAAAAATAAAGAAATAGAACGAATCCCTAAAAAAAAAAAATATATATAAATCGATCCTTTAAAAACCACAGCTCAACCGCAATATAAACCGTGTGGGGGGTGTATAGGATATAGAATCGACGGCTGCACGCAATTACTTGATATAGGAAAAAAGCTCAAAGAGAGAAAGAGCGAAGCACGTGTAAAAGGGCAAAAAGAGCTAAAAGGGGATGAGAAAGGGAGAGGCATTTGTCGTCTATGTACGTTTAAACCCAAATGCGTGCGTGCCCTTTTAAAACTCGCTGTATACACCTACACACACACACATACACACACATAAACGCAATCCCATATACGTATGTGTACATGTGTATGCGTACATCGCATGCCAGAGAGCGTGTAAATAGGTATAGCACACGTTCTTTTCTTTTTTTTCCCTCGGTGGTCCCCTTACTTCCGGCCCACCTCTCGTTTGTCCCATGTTAGTAGGTAAGGGTATAGCTGTAGTATAGAGCAAAAATAATAGTAGTAGTAGTAGTAAAAGAAGGAAGGAAGGAGGATTCCCCGAACGAAGAGGAATGGCGCGCGCGTGTCACGAAATTATTCGGTAGATCACCGGGAGAAGAATCGCGAATACGTGGCCGCGCATATAACATCCCTTACCCCCTACCTTACTCTCCCTTTTTATTTTTCTTCTTCTTCTTTTGAAGATGAAGCACCAAATCTGATTAGATATCTTCGGTACAAAAAGCAACTTCACTCAAAAAATTGACTTCAAATTCGCTTATTAGCCTATACTGTGTAATGATTTTACGGTACATAAAACTCTTTTCTCTCTTATTAATGTATATG
This sequence comes from Leptomastidea abnormis, assembly GCA_030522805.1. Classification (NCBI taxonomy): domain Eukaryota; kingdom Metazoa; phylum Arthropoda; class Insecta; order Hymenoptera; family Encyrtidae; genus Leptomastidea; species Leptomastidea abnormis. Next base: position 25,563 of record JAPYZE010000347.1, read on the forward strand.
CTGTCAGGTTTAATAAAAACAAATCAAAATAAAAAAATTAAGTTTGTTGCATCTTGTGCCAGCATTTTAACAAAAAATATGTAATTTTATAATGATATCAAAAAGAATTGTATATTTTAAACAATTTTCAAAACATCCATCTAGAAAATCTATTAAAAAAAAGGTGATAAAGTTGCGATATAAATCGTATCCTGGCGGGATTTACAAGTATAAAGCGAAAACAAGAAGTTACGGCTTGAAGAAAGAAAGAAAGAAAGAAGGAAGGGGTTAAAACTTGGTATAAATGCAGGGCAGCTGTGTGATACTGCGCTAAAAGAAAAGAAAGGAAAAAAAAAAGATATATATAATACGAGAACGTTTGGTGAAAAGAGAGACGAGAGTCCAGGTGGGACTACGCTAGGGACGCGAGAGAAGACGGATCGGTCATATACTTAGATAGATATAGCTTTAGAGAGGATACATATATACTATATGCCAAGTGAAGCAAGAGTAATAGTCGTCGGTCGCTGGACCCGCTGGATCCTCCTCCTCCTCCTCCCCAGTGGAATCGCGAAACTATACCTCTGTGCGCTATGAGGGTGGAATAGGTATATAGGTGGAGAGGAGGTGATCCAGCATCTCATAAACGGCTGGACAGTGGCCGATGAGGGAGTATATATACAGTCATCTGCTCCCGTATCCCATGTCACGCGCTTTGCTTCTCACTCTCGAATGATTACGTCTCTTGGGTTTACATATACCTATATTATATATAATCAGGATAATCGGAAATGCGCGTGAAAACTATGTGGGCTAAACTTAAAATTTTTTTTTGTATTATAGTATCATCGATTAACGGATGTTAACGAATACTACTGATTCGTATTAAAAAAAAAAAAATGTAATGCTTTAAAAATTTTGTGAGTTGACTGCTCATAATATACTCATCACGTACATACAGATATGCTACAATTTAATGAAAGAGTATATAGGAAGGGTAGAGAAAATTCAAAACGCGAGTAAGCTCTTATAACATGCATATCCATTTCTCTCTTGGAGTAAATGGGCCGAGCACTTTGATTATGCTTCCGATTTTTAGATGACTTCATTAACGTGTAATCTAACAGAGTCAGGTAAAACGTTTTCATTTCTTTTTTTCTCTCTTTCTCTCATTTTCACTGTATACCAGTTATGAGCTATATCTATATACGCACGAATGCGTTTTCAAGTATCTCTCTCGGGACAACGATTATAATATACCTCGCACTCTTGGGTAGCTTTCCCTCTCTCTCTCTCTCTCTTTCTCTCTCTAGCAATATATAATATCTGTCAATATTAATGATTCACCAGCTGAATTTAATCGAGCATCTGGACCAGTATTTTAATACATTTTCATTAAAATTTATCAATATCAGAATACAGACCTATCTTATTATTATTTATTATCATTTATGCCATAATGTATATTTATTCGAATAAAAATGAATAAGAAGAGTCATAGTTGGTATATATATGCAATTCTAAGAGTGAACCTTTTGCAATTTTTGACAATTTAATACCCAACTGTAAGAAGACAGAGACATATCTTCATTTCTCAAGTGATATTAATGACAACGCGTCACATTATTCATTTGTCATCATATCGCTATATACATACCTACTACAAAATATAGTAATACAGCATATAGAATATATATAGTAAAAGCTTGCAAGCTACTCGTATAAGATATCTTCCTTTGTATATGTAAGACGTATACAGAAAGAGCTTCGACTTCTATACTTATACTCAAGGGAATAGGATAGGTAGAAAAGAAACTCTTGGATCTTATACTCGTCCGGGAAGGAGGGAGGGTGCCAGCCGGATCGCCTAAGGTTTCGCATAGGTATATAGAGTCAGAGAGTATAGGGGGTGTACAAGACGCTGGATCAGGTTTCGAACGCGCGACACCCGAAACCTCTTCTACTATATATAGGCATACACCTATCTACACTTCCTACCACCCCTAGCTATATCTGTAGGCTCTGCTCGAGAGTGAAATGCGATTTTTTGGGAATTAACTCAGAGAAGCAGGGGGGGGGGGGAGAAATAGGTAGCTGGATATACTTATATATATATTGTACGAGCTTGGAAATTTGAACTAAACGCTGTGCTTAAATACCTATACGCGCTTCCAGACAGACTACTATACCAATAAATCCCGGCGACTTGTTGACGCATCTTTTACTGCAGTAATAAAATCTTTGATTTTATCTTTTCTTTTTATTCTATGCGTTGTTTTTGTGCATTGATGCGAAATCCATTATTTTATTTTTTATGTACCGTGAAAAAAATTAAAAACAAAAAGTAAAAAAATGTCCAACTAATCTTCCAACTTTATTCGATCGAAGCGTTTAGGAGGTCAGCTTGAAGCGTCTGGAAGTTTAGTTTCTTGGCTATATAGTGTAGCAATAAGATAACGTGCACGTACAAGGGAGAAGGAAAGGGTACCCATAGCGTTTATTACAGCGCGCGAGCGCGAGAAAATCGCTGGTCGCGTCTCTAGAATGCCAATTCGCTTTCCGATATATATGCACTTCTGTTCCCTCCTTATTTTCAGTCAACTCTCTACTATTACCACTACCACTACTAATATTACCTTTTTTATTTTTCTCTCTTGGATTATTCGAGCTTGTAAACTGTTTTCCTACATGAAATCCGGTCGCCTTGGCTTTCCAACAGATTGGCATCTTAACGGTCCGTTAATGGGCTATTAATTTTTAGACGACTTCTTGGCGCTCTGAGGCAACACTCTTCCTTCCATCGACCTCTGAAATTGAATTAAAACGCAAACGATGGAGGAGGTCGCCAAATTTTACTGCTATATCCTCGCTTTTTACGGCCGTACTTATTGATTAAGAAAATAATTATTGGTATTTGTTGGAGATACGACGATTAGGTGGTTGAAAATTTAAGCAAAATAAGATTAACCGAAAACAAGCGAATGATACCGTAGGGTTTCGTTGTATCAACTTTGCGAAATAACCAGGTGCTATGGGTATGTTCGAGGGTGAGATTAGAGCAAGAGACTCAACGAAGCTTGCGGAAAAAATATTTTTCTTGCGGGCTTCTAGTTACGCTGCACTGCACTCCGGGGATAGATAAACCAAGCGAGTTGGAGAGCAAAATAAAAAAAGTGCGACTGGTGAAGTAACGAGTGCCCTCCGGCTTACGGGACGAATTAAAAGGGTGGGTCGGAGACGTCGTATCTTGTATTGCGTGCGTTTAATGTTTGGGATTGGGCTAGCCGGGCGTGTCCGCGACGAGCACCGTAATTAAGATCCAACCTTTTTTTTTTATATTCGCTGATGTAATGCTGACTTTTTTTACATGGAGTTGGATTCTTTTAAGAAATAAGTCTTGGGTTGATTATGTGATTATATAGTTTTTTGGTGATATATGAGAAAGATGTATGTTAAGGTGACTTGAAAAGTTAATAGTTACTGTACCGATATGTGTTTGGATCAAGATTTGTTTGTCTGTCTGATGAGTGATTTGTGATTGTGATCGTTGATTGTGGAATTTGGTAATTGATGGAAAAATATTCAGTCTCTGAAATATTAAAAATGAAAGTATTTAAAAAAAAAAAATTTTCAAAGTACGATGACAAAGAAATAAATAAAAATAAAATTAAATTGAACTCATAAAAATTTGTGCAGTTTTCAAATTATAATTTAAAACAATTTTATTGAAGTTTCATAAAATATCTATTCATTTGATAGAACTTTTAAAAAGTTTATTTTTAATAGTTTGTATTGAATTGTTTATCTACCTATTATAAAATTTACTTAAAACATTGTCAACAAAATTTTTAATTTACACTATGCTTTATACTAAAGCAGTAAGTTGTTTTTTAAATATGAATACTAACCAAAATAATTTACCGTTTAAAAGTATTATTTAAATACATCACTTCAAATTTACAATCTGCATATCTTACAACTCACTTGAGCATTTATCTTTCTTCTCGTTGACTCATGTAGATATACACATCTTGTCATTCAATGACAAACAAATAAAAATATCAACTATATTTGCAATCACATTTCAGTTAGATCCATAACTCATATCAGTCATTAGTTCTTTTAGTAAATCTATGTTCGATGGGGCAGTTGTATACAGATTTCCTATAAGAATATAACGATTCATTAATTTAATAATATATATTTAGATACAAAAAAACTTTTATAAAAATTAAAAAACTTACCAATAAAATTTTTTGAATCTTTTACTTGTGAAATAATTTTACAGTTATTTTTTTTATCTATTTTGAATCCAACGCAGCGGAAACGTTTATCTGTTGTATAGAGTGTTTTGTTTTTGTGAGGATGCACGTAAGGCTGCCCACTGAAGGGATTTATAAAATCTGCCCAATAACCACACATTTGCAACTTTTTACAAACATCTGATGCAGCAAGAACAAACTGAAAATAATTGTAAGTTATATAAATGTTTTGAATATCTTTTAGATATACACTATATTTAGCAATTAAAAAAAATACTTACATATTGCGCCAATTTTTCTGTTTCAATTTCTTTACTCCATCTTGTGGTTTTTTTATTTGTGTTTTGACAAATAGTAACAATGGTAAGTTGTGGTGTTGTAGTTTCTAAACAGTGTGGAAATAATTCTATGATCCCTTTTCTAAGTAATGTTGGACATTCCTGTGCAGTACAATGCAAGACAGAAAAAATGTCATTGTTGTCATTGTTACTCCTAAATTTATTACCAAATTCAGGTATTTTAATCTTTTCTAGATCATTTGGCACTAATAAGGAATAAACGTCAACTTGAGCAGTTGTTGATGCATCTAACCAACCTGGACCCACACTACCAGGAAGATAAAAGCGAAACCCTTGTGGTGTAAGCAATTCCCAATTTGGATTTGTTACAAGAGCATTGTCATCAAGGCCTGTGGTAAAAAAAAATTAAAGTGTTTAATAAATATTTCAATAATATCTTTCTTTATTAATGATTGTTAATCGATTTTCATATGCTTTGATCAATATAAATTGACAATCTGCCCACTTAAGTGGCTATTTTTGTCAATCAAAACAGACACAGTATTTAATGCGCAAATAAATAATCAATGACGTGTGCGTTTTATAATCAACAGCAATGGCATTGTTGTGAAATTGAGGAAAAACAACTTGATCAACAAACCGTCAATAGTATCATTATTGGATTTGACTGGCTTATAGCAGTCTGTGTTCCAGTCACTACGTCTTGAGTAATTTGCCTTGGAGAGGAGTCTGATAGGGGTAGAGACGCAATTTATCCGAATATTACGTACACAAAACATCTGAAAATAAAAGAAATGCTGAGGTTAGATGCAAGTTCGACCTTTTGAATTACTGGAGCGCGGCTCGAAAATTAACTGTATTTTTTACATTTTTTTGAACAATTAAGGTGATTGTTAAATAAAGAAACGGACAGGTAGACAGAAAATTCACATAATGGAGTTAAAAAGATTTTGCGTAGTCTTTATGACGACAAGTTATACCCTGGGCTAAGGAATGCTAGGATTGCTAGCCCCCTGTTCGCACTACCAGCGCGAGCGCGATGATGACTGCAGACTACAGTGGCGACGCGACACTGAACACTGAAATCATATATTCATATTATGAAAAAATCAAAAATAAATGTTTCTTATCTTAGAAAATAATTTTTAAATGATATTTTTTCGTCTGCTTTAAATGCAAGGCCATTTAATAAGTTCAACTGTTTTATGCAAAGTGTCTACTTAAATATTATTATGCAAATTTTTATAAAGATAAAATTTTTGTGTCACAAAAAAGACAATAATAATTTAATTTTAAGAAACATATGAAAAAATCAAAAATATAAAAGAACTTTTGAGAAAAAACAAATCACAAATCTGAAAACATTGAAAACCGCAAAAAAATTTGCAAGCAACATTGGTTGCGCGGGTGTCTATAAAAGTGTAATTGCGCATGACGCGAGGGCGCCACAAACCAGAGAGTCTCGCAAATCTTGCGCGTGAGAGAACGCGGATAAGAGAAGCGCCATTTGCAAGCACGCGCGCACAATAAGAAAAGTAAAGCGTAAATAAAGTCTACGTGCATAGTCGCACACGCGCATCATCGACACCCACTACTTCCCAGACCCAGGAGTAGCTGTTGTAGCAGAGAAGAGAAGAAGAAGCGACTTCTTGCCGCGAGGGCGCGACAGTGTAGACTCACTTCTGGTGCGCCGCCATGACAGCTGATCGCCTGCACTTATTCCAGGCCGCTTGACGTTTTGCGGTTCCCCCGCGCGCAAATATAAGCCATACCTACCACACACACTGCACTTCCCTCTGGAACATGACAATTCGTGTATGCAGCCGCGACAAATGGCAGACAGCTTCTTCGGCTTCGACACGAGCCTCGGCGTAAGTAGTATAAGTAGCTCTTCCCTTTTACCTCCCGCTCGCCCTCGCTACTCCCCTCGCCTGCCGGCCGGGTATCCCTAAGCCCTACCAGCAGCCGCTTCCCCGCGTTCCCCTTTCCCAGCTTTTCATCTATGCTCCCCCGAGCTCCCCAAGCCTTGGGAGCGACCTTGCGACGATTTTCGAAGCTCTCTCTCCCAACTACGTATACACCACGATTGCTCAAGCTGGCTAAATAATTCGATCTCTCCCATGCATGCTCGCTTATTCCCGGAATCCAGAGATACTCGATGAGATTGTTTCTAGAACATTTGTCCCCTCTCGCCTGCTTTGATAACGTTTGTTTTGGTTTGATGGATTTTATGGCTTTACAACGGTCGAGTCTGACCATCGCTTGCTGGCGCGTGTCTTATATTTGAGGGCACAGCAATGATATAGCGACGGACCTGTGTGTTTACATGTTGCTGGCTTTATTGAATTTGTGTGAGACCAAGAGTTCACTTTAGTTTTGATCTCAAAGCAAAGCTTTGTTGCTCGCGTTGAACGTTACGAGAATTGAGCGCGCTGGGGGAAGAAAGGAATGCTGTTAGCTTGATTCTCGGTTTACACTTTTCTCTTATCAGAGTTGACGAAGCAAGGTTAATGTTGTGGTTACTCTTGAGTCAGAACTCATTCTGTGAGAGCATTGAAAGAGATTTGGACAATCAGTTTTAACATTAAGAAAAGCTTGCAGTAGTCATTTCAGTTTGTATATTTATTAATGTGATTATTCATATTTTGTGCTTAGGCTGGTTTGGATGAAAGATTAGATTGTCTGGACGATGAAGATTTTGGAGAAGATTATGATGCTTTAAATGACGAGACTTTTGGATCTGAAGCAGTTGCAGGAGACTGGGAACAAGATCATGAAAAACTTTCACAAATCACTGAGTCTAATAGATCAAGACGCAAACAAGATTTAAATAAGGTATGTATTGCATATTATTTTGCAAGTATACCTAATGCTTAGCTTGTAATTTCTGAAAGTAAAAAGTAATATATGTTGTCCAAGAATATTTCTTATTTTAAGTGCATTCTGATTAATGTTTTTTGAATTAATAATTTGAAAAATGTAGTTCTATTTCTTTTAATAAGTGTGTAAATGTAAACATTTTTTTTCAAAAATACATAATTTTAAATGTTAACTTCCTGCTTGAATTACAGAGTGAAACTGAAATAGATGTTGAAAAAAGTCTTGCACATCTAGTTCTTGATGAAAAAGAGGTTACTATTCCAAGACCGGGAGTATGGGATAGTCCAACAAATTTTCCTATCTTACCACCGATACCACCAAAGCCATTATTATCGGCAGCATTTAAAAATGCATGTACAGTAGAAGAGTTAGAAAGAGGATTAATTTCAAACAGACCACCTCCAGGACTTACTAAACCTCCTGTCTCTCAACCTCAACAACCAGCTCCCACAACCAGTGCTGGAAATTTGTTGCTGAATTCCATAACCTCTGCAGAAAAACTACCACAAGTTAATGGTGGTCCACCATCAGGAAATCAGTTTCCTGTAGTATTTCCTCCCAATACAAGATTACCACCACCTTTACATTACCTTCAAAATGTCAGATCATTATCTAGTAAGTAGAAAATTATTGTTCGCTAGTAATAAAAAATGTATTCATAAATATAGTTATTAAAGCGTATATTATTTAAAACTTTTCAGATCAACAAGAAAACCTATTAAATTATCAACTGCCACCTAATCTCCCAAGATTACCTGGACCACCTTATCTTCCTGTAAGTAAATGTTTTTTTTCTTACTTATTACATGTACCACTTAAAAAAAAATATAATAAACTTACATTTATTAAACAGTAGTAGTATATCACTAGAACAAAAATTGAGATAAAATATTTTTTTGCAGCTACCTCATTGCCTCCCGTTTCCACTTATAAGACCAGGTCCCATAATGCCGCCATACAATAATCATCACCAATCTATGCAGCATCATAACATGCACATGGGAAACCATCGAAATCAAAATAAGCACTTTAATGACCGCCCAGATAATCATCACCAACCGTTTTTCCGCAACAACCAACATCATCATATGAATTACAACCATCCTAAGTTCCAAAATCATCATGGACATCAGCATAATCATCATCAAAACCACTTGTCATCAAACGGTATTGGTCCATCTGGAGAGCAGGATGAATATGCTGGGTTGATGAATCAAAGAGAAAAGCAATGGCTACACAGCATACAGTTATTGCAGCTTAATACAAATCAACCATATATTGATGATTATTATTATACAGTGTTTTGTGATAGATTAAACAAGCAAAATGCAAACCAAAATAGTAATAAAACAAATAACAAGAAATCAGATAATGGTAAAGGTGGACGTAACAATAATAATAACAACAGTAACGGCTTTAGGGACTCGAGGTTATTTAAATTCTAATTTTAATTATTTGTTCATTTCGAAAAAACATTCTCATTTATTATTATGTATTTTAGAGACAGAGAACAACCGCAACATACGTTTACTAAACCTTCTACAACTCCAATGCAGTTCGAAAATTCTCTTGGAAAATTACAATACAGCAGTGTTACTGCGCCAAGAAAGATAATAGACATGGATGTTGTTCCCAACAGTGAACCACAACAGACCCCTACGATCCAACAAAAAGATACAAAAAAGACTAGACAACTTTTATTGGAAATTGAAAGGGTATATTTAAAGTTGACGAAAATTTTTTTGTTAATAGGAGCATCTGTATTTTAGAAATATGTTAATTCTCTTTTTTTTTTTAATTTTAGTTATATGTTCTACTCTTGAAACTTGAAGATAAAAATAATCCTTTAGCTATATTAGCTGAAGCGCAACGAGAGCAGCAACAAAAAGAACAGCAACAACAGGCGCAGCAAGAAGGTAGTGAGCCTGTTATTTCCTCCGAACAAAAGGATCCAGTGAAAGAAAAAGAGGAATTGGTTTTATCGATATTTACGTCTATGTCACAATTTGTACAAGAAGATAAATTGGCAAGTTTTCTTAGTATTCGGAAAGGCAAAGTGAGTAAATTTACAATATCGCTATAATTTACAATATCATATAAAAATTTTAAAAAAATTTTTAAATATTTACCTAATTCTTTTCAGATGTTGTTTCTTCGTTTTTTATCTTGTATTAATATCGTAGAACATAAATCTAAGCTGAATAGTGTATGGGTTTCAATTATTAAGGGATTAGCGATTATCACACGACGAGATTCTCAGCTGTTGATTAATTTTTATACTGAATTTCAAAAGTGCATAAGCGCTCCACTATTCATAAGTTTGATTAAAGAGTTTCTAGAGTCTGTTTCTCAGCCATTCAAACTTAACAGTCTCACACTCGCTCTGTCAAATAAGGTAAATACATCTTATATCGAAAAATGTGTAAAATTACAAAAAAATTCATAAATTAAAAACTTTGATCCTTACAGTTTGGAATATCGGTGATAAGTCAAATCCTGTTGCACATAAACAATCCAGATGTGTTAAACGAAGACGAAGACGGGACATTGATTCACCTCTTTCCAAAATTTGTACAAACCATCGTCAACACCGCCAATTCGAACATCTTTTGTTTCGCAGAGCCATGGGATTTTTTAAATGCAGAAAATCTTAAAGAAAATCTCCTGCGATACGGCGGCATGGACTCGCAACCGGACACCTCAATCTTTGAGCTTTACTTCACAACGGCCAATATCGCACGATAAAACGAAAAGGACAACCACGTGGATCAGTGCTCTCGTCTGTAATAAGGAGTAAGCAAAAGTACATTTTAAACATTGCCGTGCTCGCGTGTACGCCTATACTTTTCTATTCAAGCCTTTTTTTTAAAATGGTTTCTTAATCATTTATTATTACTTTAATAACTTGCTCTGTCCCCTTTACCCTAATTTTGCTTCCAACAAAGACAATTTAAAGTGATGACAGCAAAATAAGATATTCACTTTAAAATTTTGCAATAACATTGTATAGACATTTATGCAGCGATTATTAAAAAGTTGTTGAATATAAAAATGGATATTCTACCCATAATTCTACTGCGTTTGTAATAAACTGAATTTTTCTAAATTCATATAAAATAATATTAAATACTTATAAAGCTACAAATGATATTTGCTAAAGAAAGATTAAGTGATGATAAAGTCGTTCGCATGTTTCAACTGATTTAAACTATAAACATTTTTAAAGGCATTAAATTTTACTGCAAACGCGATAGAATTAAAAGCGTCTTTAAAGGCGTAACGAAAAATCGTTCCCATGCGTTTAACAGATGCGCATCGCATCGATGGCCTTTTTCGTACTTTAGCAATTTAATAATACTACATTTTTTAATAAAGAGAAAAAGACGCTTTGATTGTAATTTACCACAACTGCGTGCAGATTATGTCTTTTTATGCATTACTCAGTAGCGGAGAGATGAAGGGCGTGAATAAAGAGACGCGTTGATTGTTAAAATAAAAAAAAATGATATTTTACGTTTTCACACATCTTTTACGTCTCCTTTATCTTTCCGTTATAATATTAATTTTCTTTTCACTATTTATCAACTATATTTTATCGTGACGTTCGAAATATCGTTATGACGTAGCTTTTGTTCTTAAAATTTAAGGTGAAAATGACCGCAGTGTTCAGATTGTGCTGCAAACGACGAAAAACGTGCGTCGTTTATAGCAATCACACAAACGTATAGAATTTAAATGCTTTTCATTTCTCAAGCTCCATAATCTTTCGAGCGTTTGATAAAATAAATCGTATATATAGTTGTAAGTTATTTTGATTTACAGCTCACATTATAAAAGGCAAGAAAAGTAACAAGTATCGTAAAATACTTATTTCAAATTGATTACTTATTAATAAAAAAAAATAAAAAATACAAAAAAAAAAAAACGCGTGCTAAAATGCATTTATCCAAATAAACTATTAACTCGACCTTTCACGTTTTCACTAATACGTGGTACAGCTATTGTAGATATACGTTACTTTTTTTAATTTTTTTTATGCAATCTAAATTAATACGTAACAACTCGTGTCATAAAAATATAATTAAGAAATGACATTGAGTACGATTGTTAATTTTTGCAACAAAAAAAAACCTTAGTAACTTGGTCTTGATGCTAATTTATCTATCTTAGGCATTTTGACTGATAAATTAATTTTTTTTTTTTTAAGTATTTGTTATTATAGCAGCATAACGAACGTTTGAAGAATATATGTTTAAAATCTTACAAACGACTTTTCGTAAACATAACAAAAACTTGTGTTTGAATTTAAAAATAAAGAAAAAAAAATTAATTCTTATGCAAAATGACTAGATAATTAAGCGCCCTCGCGTTCTCCCCAAACCGGAGCAAATAAATGTTATGTATTGTAATGTATGTTTAAAAAAAAAAACGAAACGATCAACATGTTGGTTTTCGTTAAATTGAATACGTGCGTTAAATCGTGTGTTAGCGCACAACAAAAAATGCGGTAAAAATAAGCTGTCGAAAAAACAATTTTTTCAATTATCTTTTTTTTCGGTAAAGAAAATAAAAAAAAAAGATGAAAGAAAAAAAAAGTAAACTGATCGAGCGGTTGCAAATAAAAAGTAAATAAAACTAATGTATGTACCTATGTAAGTATGTCTAGCATGTATATAGCCACGCGTGGAATACGCAAACTTATACATATATACATAAATATATATTTCGTATGTATCGATGATTGTAGAAGGTGTGTGCAGATATGTAAGGGTTCGATTAAAATAGAGTTTGCGTTGTTCTATGGGCCGTGGTGTTTAATTATATATTTTCGTAATCATTATAATTACTATTATTATTATTATTATTACTAGATCTATTATCACTATTACTACTACTACAATAACTGCTGCTATTTTTATTGTATTTCTCATTTATTTTTCTTTTCTTATTTCACCTGTACGTTTTTTTTTTTTTTATTTCTTTTGATTACATTTTTTGAGACCTCGAACCCTCTAATGAAGAACGATCATGTGAGATTGTTATATTTATACGATGATAAATGGAAACAAAACAAAAAAAAAATAATACGTGATTGTGTATAGATTTGCAAACGGCTCGTTAATACAACTCAATTTACACGAAAGCACGCCATGTCGCATCAATGATTTATGAGAGTGTCATTAAGATTTTGTTACTAATTCCTGTCAATTTCGTAAAGAGTCTCTTATGGTATGTTTAAATAACTTTATATACGTAGCGTTAGATCACTAAAAATTTATTATTATTATTATTATTATTATTATTATTATTATTATTATTATTATTATTACTATTATAAATATTATTATTATTATTAATATTATTATTATTATTAATCAAAGGAAGGTAGCTTTTAATTTTTTACTACACTGCGCCTTCGGAATTTGACGATATAAGCTTTATTTATCAAAAAATTGTTATATTTTTTTAACTCGTAGATACATGAAGTCTTAAATGAAGTAGATTACAAGCATTATGTAACGATTTTTTGATTTTTCTTTATGGCCATAAGGAAACTCGGGCAAAATATTTCGAATTTTTTTATTTTTTAAGTTTATATATATTCCTTTGTTATACAAGAGAAAAAAATAAAGATTTTGCAATAAAGATTGTAATTAAGCAAAGTATTAATGAAACCGAGTTTTCAATTTCAATCTAAATTTATTTTATAATATATTATATATAAATAGATGATTAATTTTGCATCTTATTTATCATCTTGCAAATAATATATTCAATACCATAATTATGCAGAAGAAAAATTTAATAAATAGAAAGGAAAATAAATTTTACTCCTTATACAATATCTCAACGCACGATTTATGAAACTTTGTGGGTCAATATCGTTGCAGTAAAAGAAAAAGTTTTAGCATCGTCAAGATTTTTGAAATACACAATTTGTTAATTCACAATTACACTGCAAGTGCGACTGATTACATAGAAAATGTATAATTCAATAAGATTAAAAAAAAAATAGTAAACGGCACGACTGATTAAAAAAAAAAATAATAAAAAAACCAAAAAAAAAATATATTGAATGAAAAGAAATTTTGTATTGTATGTGTGTATATATAAATATGCATGTATATCGACGAATTTACATCTCCCAATACGTATGCATATTTTAAATTTTGTCATAAATTTTCTCATAGCCTCAAAAAAAGTGACGCGTGTACGCGTGTTAATGTAGAATTGCCGAAAGTGTGAAGCTGGATACTTCGATGATCAACGCAAACTTTTGAAAAAAAAAAAAAATAATATTAAATAAATAATCCAACATTTGTTGCTTTCTCAACGTTTTTTACGTCTTCATAGAAAGTAACAGCTTTTACAGACTGCTCGAAGCAGTCTTGAGTTAAAAATTTTGAAAAGAAAAAAAGTTCTCATTGATGCAACTAATGTGGTAAAAAGTTTTGTAACATTTTTGTTTGCGACAATTTGTTCTTCCAATTTATTAATATAAAAATAAGAAATTTAACGAAAGTACATTATTGTGCGGGAGCTATTTGATTATAATAAATACTTTTATAATTAATTTGAATTTTCTGTTAATTCAGTTGGTCGAAATTAAAAAAAAAATTTAATATTATGCCAATTGTTTTTATAATATTATTTTTTAAACAAAAATGGAAAAATAAATTTATATAGAAGTACACAGGTGATACGAAAAAAAAACAAACAATTGAATAGAATTAAATAAAAAAAGAAATAAAAGAACTGGAAAGAAATGGCTTATCAATTATTTTTCCTAAAATAATTTTTATTTCACATTCGTCAAATATCATACATCTGCTGAAACTTATGATTTAAAAATTCAACCTGCGAAACGAATTAACTTCCATACATATATATCTATTATGTTTTAAAACAATTCTTAGAAAAAGGAAAAACATTTCCACTCAAATTTATGTCTTTGTGCAACGCTCGCGATGTAGGCACTACGACGTTTAAGTGTCATTTTTAAAGGGATACGCAATATTCACCTTAATATGCTCATATTTATATAATTTTGTATTTATAATTTTTTTTTTCTTTATACTTTCCTCGACATAGCCTACCTACATACAAGTTCGCAACAGCGTTATTTTCAATATACTTAAATTTTTTTCTCTTTTTCATTTTATGTATATCTACTCAACAATTCGATAATTGTAATATTTAAATTCTCAATACACGAGAGTTGACATTTTTTTGTTTTTTTAATTTTTGGTTACATTACACATAAATTGCAAAATTTTTTAACTGGTTTTTTTTTAGTTTATTTCGATTTAAAATTCTTCTCTTGGGCATCAGGTTGTGATATTCGAACAATTGTATACTACATGTGTGCTTGACTGAACCTCAAGATGCATAAATCTTTTTATACTTTTACAGTATATATATACTTGTTGAATTTTGAGCATTTCACGCCAGAATAACTTTTGCAAAGATTTGAAAAATATTTTAAACTCTATACTCATCATATTAAATACTTAAATTTAATTAATAATATAAGTAACAAACTTTACTAGAAAAATACAAACTGCTTAAAATACTGTTAAGTTTAAACAGTTTATTAATATTCGAACCGACCAATTATAGAGTGGAAGAATATAAAGAGCCAAAGTTCCAATAATTTCTTAACGCTATAATATATTTGTACTTGATGTAAAAAATCTAAATATATATTTGGAAATTTAATCTTGAAATATTTAAAAATGACTAGATATAGAATTGAATATATATTTAAAATTGTTAAATAATGTACAACTATAGCTTTAAAAAAAATGCACCTGATTGATAGGTACATAACTTTAATTGTCATTAAAAGTTCATTACTTTAGCTAGATCATCTAGAATTATAAATACTTTTACTAATTTGGATAAAAATGAATGGTCAAAATTATCATGACGTGAAATGCTTCAAAGAAACTTTTAACATCATTTGTTTTTTTTCCTCAAAAATTATTAGCCGTTTGGTGCAGGACACGTTTACAGTAAGTGAGTTTTCACAATTTTTTTATTTTTATTTTTTTCGTTTAGCTAGTCAAGAAATAGTCGCGAACACTGTGTTTTAGCTGAACAAAAGACGGTCGCTTTTAATAACATTTTTCTATACTTTGAAAATTAAATTATTAATTTTTATTCTTTTTTTTGTTAAAATTGCAGAAATAAAATTGACATAATTGACTCCATCGATAAATAATTGGCAAACATTATTATTTATCCATTTGACATTGATTAAAAGCGGCCGTTCGCATAACACATTTACGAATATTTTTTTTCTCACCTCTTTAATTTTCTGACATTATTTATTGCATCGAAAAAATTGTCTGCCTATATATCTTTAACAACAAGATGTACCTACCTCGGACGGGAAGTTAACATTTTCTGTGCTCTTTAATATTGTTTTTTTCTTCTCTTTTTAAATATAATATCGTAATCATAATCTGAATCAAGCTCTTGAAGTTTAAAGGAAGGGGGGGTCCGCGTGATTTTTATTGTTACATATTTTCGTTGGGTTTTTTGTTTTTACTTCTCAAAAGTACTCGTGTCCTCGCAGTGATTGACGTGTTCCCTTTTTTTTTTGCATATACATCGACCTTCAATCGTATTCTTCGTTATCTTTGTTTCACACAACATCTCTTCGCTTCAATATTTTTGACGTGTAAAAAATATTTTATGTACATCTAGATATATAAGATATCTCTGCGTATATGTATATTATATATATGCGCCAGGCGCATCTGACGTTATGCGTAAGTATATTAATATACGTACATTATATTCTGGAATGCCTGCTTCGTGGCGAGGTATATTTAATTATAAGGTCATCAATGCGATCTTTATGATTTGCTTTAAGAAGACATTGAATTAGAATAATCGTCGTATATGTCTGTGTTTATATGTTTGTGTGTCGTACAATTGTTTTTTCGAGTTACAATTTTTCAATTTTAATCGTCAACAAACATGAAATTTTAGCCTATATAACAATTGTGTGCCTGTGAAAAATAATTGCATTTTAACTTATTGATTTTTATACAAATTTGGCAATAATTCTTTGGTATTTCTTTTGTTGTTGGCACTTTTGAATGAACTTATTGAACTTACTGAGCGAGTGCGCGATCGATATATTGATAAATAGCACTTTCTTCGTAAAATAGGAACAATTTGAAAGAAAAGTTACTTTATTTATTTCTGTTTTTAATCACAGAATTAAAAAAAAAAACATTTGTATAGATGTTTAGTTTTAACGATAGATCTGCACTCGACTTTTAGTGATTCTATTTTTTATTTTCTTATGTATTTATTTAATTAAAAGAAAACCACTAATTTTTTTGTGGCATATATAACAGTTTTACTAATTTGCATTGATTCTCGCACTAGAGATTAAGCACAGAATTAGTCGAGTATAATTAATTGTCAACTGACAATCACAACTCGTTTTCACTAAAAATGTGCTAATTTTCTAGTTTGCAACGCGAGGAACTTTTTAAAACGATACTATGTTATATCTTAAAATTGTATTTTCTTTTTCTTTTATTTTTTCTAACGGCAGTATACTCGCGTGCATAAATAATCGTCACTTCAAATTTGCCTTTATCGCCTATTATCTTATTTTATTTTTATATTTCAAATAATAAGATATTACAAGAATACTCCAAATAAATAAATTAAATAAATTACCAAGGTTTACAATATTTAACGAGCTGCTTGAAGAAGTTAACTCCTTATAACCTTGGATCTAGGAAAAAAATGGCCTTGGCACGTTAGAAGAAATGAGCGAAATCAAATTTCTAAGTGAATTTCGCAGCTTAAAATAATGAAATAATCCGGTGCGCAAAGTGTATAGCAGCGGCCGTTCGTCTCAAGGGAAAAAAAATCGGTGTCGTGACGAAATTTATGTATCTATTTCGTCAACGTTAGCCTTGGAGGAGGAGGAGGAGGAGGAGGGAGAAAAGAAAAAAAAGAGAAGATAAGTATAATACTGGGAGAGGTGGAGTAGCGAAAGGAAAAAAAGAAGGGGATGATACGGGATCGAGGAGGCGGATGAGGAAGGAGAAAATTCATTAAACGCTGCTCGTCGCGTGGCAATCCTCGAGAGTGGCCAGGCTGCTGGCCCTAAGCGATGCCAAGCTTAAGGAACTGTGATTCAGCGGGTTGATGTCGTGGGAGTCGTCGCAATGTAGGTAGAGCCTTGAGCTCACCGACTTGTGGCAGTCTGGGCAGAGGCGCTTTTTCTTCTTGTCGCGCTTCTTTAATATGTCATACGCGCATCTGTAACATTAACAACAAATTCACATTTTTTTTAAAAATTAAATCCTTATTTTTTTTTATAAAATATTTATTGATATCTTCTTTTTTATTCGTAAAAAAAAATTATTTTTTTATTAAGTATTTTACGTGTCCTTGTAACATTTACGTAATAATGCTGATATTATACTAGTTCAACTCTGAGAAATGATATACATCACACATCTTCAAGTATCTTACCAGCGAGTACCAAAAGTAGTTCAGAAGTATATTTGACATAGCTCCAAAAAAATACGTATCAAGTGCAAAAGAGATCAGTCAAGGTGACAAGGTTGTATTATATAAGTGTATACCCATCCCGAGTAAATCGCCCGCGGGCCCAGACGATAGAAATAAAAAGAAACGACCTCGTCTTCGGGTACTCGAATTGCTCGCGACGCTATACGAAATACATATAACGTTCGCTCCTGAGGTGTATATTATGTAACATAACGATAACAATAATAATAATAATATAGAAGTACATCTAGTATCATAGTAAGGTATAGACTTACCTCGCATGGAGTATGTGAGTGCAGGGCAAAGCCTCAAGGGAATCCGGCTCGAGACCGAAGGACTCGTTGCAACCGCCACAGCGTAGCTCGAGATCCTCTTCCATCGAAGTCGCGGCCCTTTCGAAGTGGCTCTTTTGATCCTCGTCGCCGAGCGAGCCGTAGATTCGAGATAGTCGCCAACGAACGGTTCTCATCAACAACTGTATGACATACACACACACAAAATTTAATCCGTTTTGCTTATAAATACAAATCTTATAATACTAGGCACTCGATATTCCAAAATTTTTTAAGTGTCGGTGGAACATGACCGATGAAATGTGGATCGACACTCGATATTCCAAAATTTTTTAAGTGTCGGTGGAAC
>JAPYZE010000348.1:0-55507 GCA_030522805.1 Leptomastidea abnormis
ACGAAGAAACTGCTGAAGCAGATAAAGAAAGAATGTTTCGTGAGAAAGTGTGTCGTAAAACAAGAGGTGCACCCTGGGTCAAAGGTGCACATAGACCTCGCGAGCCTTGGCACGATGATCCAAGATACGAAGAAGAACGTAGACGACATTTGCATCGTAAGCCTCCTTACAAAGATGAAGAAGAATACAAAGCAGCTTATTATATGTGTCGACCAAAGCAAAGACCATGGAATGGAGAAAGGGAAGGTTATTGGGGTCCTGAACATCCTTATTACGAAGAAGAATGTAAAAGAAGGATGGCTCTTTGGACTGATGAAGAGCGCGAAAGATTTAGCAGTCAAGAAAGTATGGGCTATGACGAAGATGAAAGGTGGTTTAGGAGAGAATACGAAAGAAGAAGATATGAAGATGAAGGTATGTTCTATAGGGGTCGTGGACCTCCAGAAGGTGAATATCCACCAAGAGAAACTTATAAGAAACACGACACTCATTATTTCCGTGAAGGTAGAGATAGACATTATGATTATCCTCCAAGTTGGGAAGAAGAATATGGTCCTAAACATTCTGAAGATTCTCCAAGATATTTAACTAGAAAAAAGCATTGGCCAAAAAGACCAAATAGTGCAAACGAAGGAAGAGAAATGATGTACGTTGATATTAGACCAAAATGTACAGTTTCCCGATCGGAATGTAGTGATAACGATTCTGATCCATATCACAGACCTTATCGATCAAGGAGTCGAGAAAGTTATTGGAGCAGTGATCAAGAATTTGAAAGTTGGGGTGAAAGACCAACCTATTACTCCGAGGGTCCAGACACAAAAAGTGAAAGTTTGCATAGAAAACGAATGAACAGGCATAGAGCACGACCCCAACTAAAACCAACTCAAAGTTCACCGTTTGAAGATGATTTTACTCAAAACGTAGAACGTACTGAAGCTCCTATTGATCCAGTATGTTCCGAAAATCGAATTCGCCCCGAGGTTGAAGTAAAACAACCACCTAGTCCAAGAAGTCCAAGAGGAGCGAAAGATCAAGTAAAAAGAGAACCAAAAACATACAGTAAGTCTTCGAGTTACTTTGATGACGATCTAACTCCAACTGCAAGTGCTTCGAGTGATGCTTCGGATAGACCAAGGTTAAGTTCTGATTTAAAAGTCACTCCTGAAGAATTACCTTGCGATGTAAAAGATCCGGCTGTTGATGGTTTTGCTTCAGAAGATAGTGGGAGAGATTCTTTTTTTAATGGTGATCCAAGATTCGAGGATGATGCTTTTACTTTTCGTTCTGAATTAGAGGATCAAGTGCCCGAGCGCGCAAACTTATCGGTTAAAAATTCAAAGCATTTAAAATATACGAACAGTAGGGGAAAAGGCGACCAGTATATTAAAAAGTCTGATTCAATAAACATATTTAGTCGGGAAAACGATCCATTTGACGACGACGAATTTTTCAATTGATCAAAAAAGTCAACTGGTTCATTTCGTGATACGACAGAATCTCGAAAAGGAATCAGTGTACATCCGTCACGTTCACCTTTGCATCAAACGCATAAGACACGCCGCTTTTATCATTTTGGATACAAGTGAAGTGCAAATTAATTTTGCGTCTACATATGTGGAAGAATAATATTTTTATACCGCGTGAAAGAGATTGTTCTCCCACTTTTTTTTCACTATAAAGAGATTTTTTAAAGAAACACGCAGGTATCATCAATAACACAATTAATTAAAATAAATAATTTTATGATTGATAATTATACATGAGAAATACATTTACGCTAATGTATTTAGTTTTGAGAGGCGAGATATCACGTGCAATTTAGAAAAATTAATGAAACTTCGTTAATAATATAGGATGAAAATATTGTTTATCATGTTTTTCAATTCTCAAAAATTTTATGTATCATATTAATTGTTAGTTAAATGTTCAACCGAAAGAGATTTAAGGAGTGCGGGGGTTCATCGGAAAAAGGATGAACTGAAAGTCGATCAGAAGTTATATAGAATAAATAAGTTTTGTAGAAATAAAGTTGTTTCGACTCAACAGTCGATCTATAAATCGTCTTATATTATATCGACTATAAGAGATAATAAGAGAAGCGATAAATTCTCGAACAGGAATCATATGATCATGAACTGAATAATGAATGGTTCTTCAATATGTATATAGATAATATTTGTAAACCCAATTCCTTTGTTATTAATAATATTATAACTCTAATCAAATAATTGTTTTAAGTTATTAAAAAATTATTTCCATTACATGAGTACAATAACTAATTATAATGTGCGATAAAGATTTTTTTTTAAGTTCATGCTGTAAAGATTTATTGAAGGTTTTAAAATGTATTATTTTTTTCCGTGAATGTATTAATTATTATTTATATGATTTTATTTTTGTATTTATAAAAAACCTATTTAAATTTCTTATAATTTCTTATAACTTTTTCCTGTCATTTGGATAAAATAAACACTCCATGATAAATAAAAATAATAATATTTTTATTTGATTTTATTTATAAAAAAACTTTCCCATGATACTTAATTGTATGAAACATACATTAATTTTTTTAAATTATGGATTTTTTTATGATGTAAAAGAAAAGTATTTAATATTCAACCAATAGAAAGCATTTGATAGCTTAGTCAGCAAAACACTGGTATTAGAATTCACAAGTTGTGGGTTCGATTCCTGAGGTCTACTGACCTATTACACAAGCAGTTACATACCAAAATATACATATTAAAATATCAAAAAGGTATAATTTTTAAAGTATTCTACAAAAATTGCAGAAAGTAAAAAAGTGTTTCTGTATCTATTTTTTATTTTTTGTTTTATTTTATATGTGGGTCTTGTATGACCCTTTTATTAAGTATGGTAGGCTTCTCATATATCTGTTTCTTATACTTAATTTTTTTTTTTACTTTATAGACAAATTTCACATAAAATGTCTATACTAAAATTTACTATTAATTATTATAGTTTTACAAGTGTTTTCTTCGATAATTATAAATAGTTTAAATGAATATTTTGCTGATAAGGCACTCAAGTCGTTCTAAGTATTTAAGCACATTTTTCTCCTAGACTGCAGAATTTTTTAAGTTTTGGGTCAAAAAGAATACTGCAACATAACGTGGGTCATGTATATTAAAAAGTTCTTGTCACTCAACTATATTAATAATTTCATTTCATCCTGATGTTGAGTAACACTCATAAAAAACAGACGCTTATTTGAAATTCAATAGCATGCAAATTTATCGTGTGGTAACGATGCGGATAGATGAAACGAGTCGCGGCAAGAGATTGAAAGGAGATTCACAGTATCACTTGGTAAACACTTATCGATTTTACTAAGCCTATAGAATATTAAAGAAGCGAAGGTCTAAAAAAAAGTTCTATATTTTCTTTGAATATAATTTAATTTTTACGATACTAATTTTGGATTTGGTAATTTATTGGATGGCTTAGATTTATGCTTTTAAAAATTTATTATTAGTAAGTTGTTATAGAGGTACTTATAGATATATTAGGAAAGTAGAAAAAATTTGGTATTTTAAATAATAGTAACAAGTAGCTCAAAAAAGAAAAGGATAGTAAGTTTATAAGTAATCTTAAAATATACAATTGATTACTATTAAATAAATAAGATTGCTCTTTTCCTGATCCTCTTATCAAAAAATTTTGAGCGTAAATTTTAAACTTGGAAGTATACGTAAGACGGTAAGATTCATGTATCCACGCGCACTCACGCCCAAGGAAATACGCATTTATATACAAGCGTATATATACTTATTGTAACCGCATATAAGTGTATAACTTTACCTTGGTGCCTCTCGCTTTACAGCGGCAAAAATACAGAATATTTTCCTCTCTACAAGGGTGTTTTTGAGATTTTGTTTTCTCTTTTTCTCTCTCTGTAAAAGTCTAAAAAATCCAGTGTTGGATAGAACAGTACTAGTCGACAATCCTAATTATAAACATTTTTCTCTTCTCCTTATCGTTTGCAAGCTCCTACATTTTACAGCTAAGAGCAAGAGAGATAAAAAAGAGAGATATAGGCGGGAATATGTGTACTCGGTTCATTTTGCCAACCCTACCGCATTATAGAGGCGCTTAGCTTTACTCTCTCCTTCTCAGTTTCCCTTTTCTCCTCTCCCTTCTTGTCGTACTCTTTTATATAACAAAAGTACTTTTCGTGCCTCAAGTGGGCGTCGGGGTGTGCTCGTGTGTAAGTAAAACGGAACCTACAATTGTGAAAGAAACAAGAAGTCTTAGGTATTGTTTTAACTGCTGCTATTGTAAGTGAAAAGTTTGTAAGGTAGAAATTAAAAATTATAATTATTTCTTTTTTTTAACCATTTTTGTAAACGTCTAGGTGTTTCGTATACAATTTTCTCGGATTTTATTTTTTTTTCTTTTACTATGTGCGATAAAAATTTAATTGTTAGAATTATGTGTATTAACGTTTGAAATTATCGCGTATATAAATTTCAACAAAAACGTATGAAGGAAATTACATGATAAAAATTAAAGTTACAGGATTAAGTTACAATTAAATTTTTTATTGATGTTTTATGATATTCTTTTATTTGCAATGTTTTTTACAGCGGACTTAAAAAGCGTAGCAAAGGAGTATAATCAGATTTTAGTCAGACTTAAAATTTCTTTGAAAACTTTTAAATTATAATAAAATTATTTGAATATTTTTAAAAACAAAGTTTTATTTTAGTTACAAATCTATAACAGTATACAATTTTTCCTAATAAATTTTACAATATTCAAACTTTTAATTAACATTTACTTCATTGAAATTAAGTAATTAATCGTGAGTATGTAATTGCAGTTCATCTCATAAAGCAATAAAAGCTTGTGAAACTTTTTTAAAATAAATACGTCTAAAACCAAAATTCAGTAATTAATTATTACCAAATTTTCGTATATTAAACCAAGTTGATTAAAAATTAGCATAATAAACGCTTTAATCAAGTTCCTCCAAACAAATTTAATCGCTTATAAATGTATATAATATTAAAATATTCTAAATCAACACATGTCAGCAAAACTTGCAAGCTCTCGCAAGCTTTTTAAACGCGAGCAAATCTTTGCGCTCTGCATAAAAGCTAACTCATATATAAGATAGCGTCGCTTTACCACTTCATTTTATCAATATACACCACCTCTCCACCTCTATCCATAATTAATTATCGAATATGCAAAACATTATTCGCCCGTTTAAAAGTCTATTTCGTTGCAAGCTCAAAACCCATTGATTTTAACCCTCGACGCTTACACACACTGAATATTCATAATAACAAGAGAGATATTTTCCAGTAAGGTGGAAGGGAAAAAAATAAAAAACTCGCGTACTTGCTATAAGCTGCAACCAGGGTTTAAAAAAAAAAAAGAAAGAAAGAAATAAGGTGCAGCACTAGAGTGCAAAGTATAGAAGGATAAAAAAAAGAGAGAGAAAAAGAAATAGCTGGCTGGCGATATAATTTGTTGGCCGAGGCGCCAGGCGGACCAAATGCACGCGCGAAATCCCGGCGAAGTGGGCAAGAGTAAGCGGAGAGGGGTGTATATAGTAAAGAAGGGGGGGAGTGGATTGGCGCGCCTCATTGTTTCCTTGTTTGCCAGGTGTTTCGAGCACTCGGCTAAAACTGAAGTGCACGACTTTGCTATTGTGTACGGCTGGCATGTATAGACAGAGAGAGAATGTATGTGTGTGTTAGGTTTAGGTATATACATCCCGGTAGCCAACGAAGAAAGTCGCCTACCAAACTCCCCCTTTTCTCTCTCTCTTCTACTCACTTGTCCACAAAGCCGGCCCGATCTAATGCTCTTTTATTGTGCATTGTATGCCCGCAGCAGCAACTCGCTCGCGTTTATAAGAAGCGGGGAACTTTGCACTGAGGCGAGATCTAGAAAAGAGAGAAAGAGAGAGAGAAAGACTTGTTCGGGTTTTAATGCTTAGCTGTATAGATGTATACATACATTGTACGGGAAGGTTGCGCCCACCCATATAGGTATATAAGTACGACTGTATTGGTACACTTCAACTTATATACATATATACGCGTCGCATTTGCTCGCGCGATTTCCTTTACCACTCTATATACCACTGTACTTTTTTCTGTATTTATATGTACTGCTTTTACTTTGCTTGTTCTTTTTCTTTTTTTCTTTATCTCATTCTATGGTCAGTTCTTGTGATTCAAAGATTTACGAACAATTACAAATAAAATTCTTTGAGCTTTTCAAAATGTGGGTGTGTAGATGTGTGTTTGGCAAAACTCTCGACTGCGATAAACTTCCAATGGATTTTTAAAAGATCGATAAAATACCACTCTAAAGTAAATGAAATGCTGTGTGTGTATATTGTTTGATTTTTTTTGGATAAAAATGGTCGCGTTTGTGGATACATCGAGTGGTTGAATTATTCAATTGAAAAACTTTATTTTCTAGCATATAGCTATAACTCAATTGTACTATTTAACTTTTTTTTATCTTTCATAATATTGAGTTTCGCGTTATTTTAATTAAATTCTATATTTCATAATATATTAAATATCTGAACTTTAATAATAAATATTAATAATTGTCATAATAATATTAAAATTGGCAAATCAATAATTAACATTCCTTATAATTCACAGCAACAAACTTACAAAATAGAACACAAATGATACGATTCATAATGTAAAATTTAAACAAGAAAAAATAATGAGTACACAAAGTCAAAAAAAAAATTGCATACTTATTAAATCGTTCTCGGAGTACAAGGGATGTAAAAGGCAAACAAAAAGAAGATTAATCATAAACCCGCGACCCTAAATGTTTGAAAGTTTTAAAAGTAAAAAAAAAGACGCGGGTATACGTTCTTAGTATAAGAGAGAAAAGCAAGAGAGAAAGATAGAGCAATAAAGCAAGTGCAGTAACAGTATAGGAGAGAATATTTTAACAACGACGTTCAAGCTTAAAACAAGGAGAATAATTTCCTCTATACCGCGAGGGGAATGAAGACGGTATATAAGAAAGAGAAAGACGAAAAGACAGACGGTAAAGGTTTGAGATAAAGAGAGAAAAAGATTACCTTCCCCTCCCCCTTTTTTTTAAACCACACGTTCCAAGCACGAAAGTAGCATCTTTGAAAAAAAGATGCAAAGCCGACAGTATTCTTTGTAACAGACATAGATGCAAAATGCCTCATTCTCTTTTTTACATATATTATATACCTATATAGACAGCCTCTTCAAACTCTTCGCACTACACTTCTCTTTACCTCTCACTCGTTTACATCTTTCTTCGTTCTTTTTTTTTTACCTCGATTATGCACATACTATCGCCTTTTTTTATATAAGCTCACACAACCGTTTCTTCTCTTATACACAAGACATCGAGGTAAGAAAAAGCCAAGTAAAGATGAAAGACTATGGTAAAAGATGCGAGGATAGGAAGGTAGGTAAAAAGGGGATGAAAAAAAGAAGAGAAAAAAAAGAAGGACGGTGTATGAGAAGAGAAAAGAAAGACTTGTTTGCACGTGTGTCTGCTGCTGCTGCTGCTAGTTGGGGGTGTTGTGTGGGTGCTTGCTTGCTTACTTGCGCTTATATTCCTATAGGGCTTTACAAGCTTTTGCCTTTGGCATAAGAGAGAAAGGAAGAAGAAGGTGGGGGAGGGAAAAGAGAGCGGAAGGGGGGACGGGATATATTTACCAACATCCAAGATGGCGGCGTAATCTTTCGAGTTGTAGTATATATCTTTCTCTCTCTCTCTCTCTCTCTTGTTGGGTCTCGCGAAAGTCGTAGAGTCATCTGCGGTGTATAAGAACGTAAAGCTCTTGTCTCTCTACTCGCGCCTTTGCTTAGAACTCCTTGTCTTATTGTCGCGAGCAGTGACTTAAGGGAAAGGTATTATCGGTACAAAAGACGAGAAGCTGAAAGAAAGAGTGAGAGAGAGAGAATTTATATGTCTCAAGTATTTACATACGATCAGCAAGGCTCTGTTAAGCAAGTAAATTACTTTGAGAAATGAATTTTCAACTTGAGTCTTTCTTAACAGAATATATTATATGTATATTCTTGGTTGGAATTGAAACATCTTCGATTGAAATTTTATTTTATTGAATTGAACTGATTGATTTTTCTTTTTTTTTAATTAAATTTATATCTGTATTTATGGATTTTTATTATTCGACAAAATCTGTTTTTATAAATTGTTTCGTGTTTGTTGTAATTAAAAGTTATTTTATATAAAAATTAACAAGTATCAATTACTAATAATTTTTATTTAAAATATTTTATTACTTTTTTGTTAAATAAAATCTTGATTTTAATATTCACAAGTCAAGAATAATGTTATAATGTGATAGATGGTGTTGAGAAGTAGATAATACTCAACTCATGAAATCACCAGACTGTTATAATTGAATGTATTCATCACAACTATACTATATGTTTGACTATACACAATGCATTTAATTGCAGATACTTGTTTTCTTATTATTTCATTACAGTTTTGTTTTTTTGTGTCAATACATAATTTGTTATATTGTATTTTTTCAAATTACAATTAAAAATGTTTTATATAATATTTTTTTTTCATTTTTTATATTTCTGTTTGTTTTAAAAAACAAATTGAGGTCTTATTTCCAACCAACATTTAAAATATTATTTCAAAAATTTATTAATTAAACAAAATAACGATGGATGTAACACAACTATTTTATTAACATAACTGTAAAAAAAAAAATAGAAAAAATTTAGTACGCAGTCTGAACAAATAACAAAGCAGAGATCCTTTTATGGATTTACAATAAGGAGTACGGGGATTGAGTTGGGCGGCATGCGGAATATTCTCGGGCTAACGGAATCTGAATACCAAAGCTCTCCGAGGCACTTGTCCTTGCTTTCAACAATGTCTGACCAAGAAAGCTCAAGACGTGAGAGCCGATCACGTTGATTCTGGACCGAAATGAAGAAATAGCAGAAAAAGTAATGGAAAAACTTTTCTCTCGCTTTACGAAATATTTAATCATATTATTTGCTTATAACAAGTCCTCTTTTTTTTTCTTTTTTACTTTTTTACTTTTTTTCTTTTTTTAAATAGCAACTCTTGCAGAGTGAAATAAATTACTGGACGGTCATTTTAAATTTAAAACTCGTATTTTTGTCGCTGGCAAGCAAAGAATTTTAATTAATTTGACGCTTTGGGAAAAACGAGCGCGTTGGCTCGTTTCATTTGTAATGATCTCTTGTTAAATATTGCAGCTTTACATTAGCTTTTTTTATTTTGTCTTCATGAAATTTGATAATCTGTATGTATGATCTGCAAGATGATTATTTTAATTTAATTAACAATTATATTTGAACAATAATTAAATAAATATAATTACAATATAAAATTCAATGTATTTTAATAAATACGAACACGAAAAAATTTATAAAAAAAAAATCTTATATTACATTTTCTAAAATAAAAAAGTACAGTATCATAAGTAATATTATTTATCAACAAACAATAATACCAATAAAAATCATAAAAAAAATATATTTCAAAATATCAAAACAAAAAAAAAAAAATATAAAAAAAAAAAAAAAAAAAATCCGAACAAAAAAAATAAAAATAAAAACCAAACTCAGCACTACAGAAACAAACTTTCGAAATAACAGTTTCAGCAATCCTGACACGTTGTAAGCTAAAAAAGACTCGAAAAGCGAGAATTCATCGAAAACGCATATAAGCCGTAGCAGTAGCAGAGGAAAAGGACAGAGTTGAAAGTCTATACACCCGTTATATATCCATATGTATGTATGTATATATGTAGTAGTAAAGGGTGTATACAACAGAGGACTAGCGAGGAAAATGTACTAGAGAGATAGAGAGAGAGAAAGCACAGATAGCGCGAACTCTGCGAGTAAGTGCAATAATACCAGATTATTTGCATCGCGAGGCCGTGTGTACGGGTAAACATAATATTCGCTCTCTGGCAGCCCCGAGTAAAGAGTGAGAGAGAGAGAGAGAGGGTCTATGAGTTGATATATACGAGATTCTCTCTCTCTCTTTCATTGCAAGCACAGCATGTATATATACACATACACACAGATTTATATACATAAACCGGGTAGGCGGCATACATTGCATCTCCGTCTATGACGACCATATACAGCTGGAGTTGCGAAGCGCGCGCGCACACACCATCCGGATTGGCAAGCTGCCTAGCTGACTGCCAACGTGGCAGAGAGAGAGAGAGAGAGAGAGAGAGAGAGAGAGAGAGACTGAAAGAGCTTTACCGCTCCTCTATTTCCTCCCTCTTCTACCAAACCATCCTCCCACATCAAAACCTCCCTCGATCCCAGTAGCCGCGAGATCAGCTTCGCTCACTCGCTTGCTCTACTACTGCTCCTGCTGCTAGCTACTGTCGACGCGTAATGCAGATTCTATTTGAGAGCTGAGCGTCTGCCTCGGGGATGTTAATTTGTCATGCGTGTATCAGTCGGACGTTAAATATAGCTCTCTACGTTAAATCTGTCTCTTCATATATATGGTGGTCTCTCGTATACATATATAGCTGGTCGATTGAGCTATGTGTATGTGTTGGTATATACTCGCCAATAATATGTATCTCTGTCTCTTTCATTTGTCAATTCTCGTACTCTGTTCCTCATCCTGTACACTCTTTGTTGTATATCTCTGTACGTTTTCATCCCCCCTTGAGAATGGAAACTAGCCTCTGTGTATATTGTGGAGTATGTATGTATATGACTGTGTATCTCTGCTGGTCTCTATATGTATTTGCCATCGAGGACAAAACAATGCTTTGCTAAGAGAAAAGACTTGGCTTTTGCCAAACTTAAATTTCACTAGCGGATGTGGATGTTCTTTTGTGGTAGGGGATATAGATATACCAGGTTTATTTCACACACTTGCTTGATAAATCTTTCTTTCTCTCTCTATCTTTACTCACGATTTTTCTTTTCTTTTATTTTTTTTTGTTTCGCTTCTACTCTATTTGGAAGTTTGTGGCAGGCGTGTCGAATATTGGAAAACTTGCGCTCTTAACTACTCGTGAAAGGTCGACTGAAAATGACGCCTCTTAATTTTCTTTTGTGAAATTTTCGACGTTGAAAAAATGTTTAGTTTCTTTTATTTTATTAATTTTTAAATGCGTGACAAAATTTATTTTTACATATTGTGGAATTTTAGAACATTGATAGTTTGTAAAATTGGAATTTAGTATAAAATGAATGATGTTTGAAAATAATTATTTTGATTTAAACAAAAAAAAAATAATAATTTTTGGTTTATAATAATTAGAAGTATGTTGAAATAAAAGATATAATATTTTTTATTGAAAATTAACAGACAAATTATTACTAAGCACAAGAATTTACTTTCGATCAAATAAATTGTTGATTAATTTATATTTTAAATTTAAGTAAAATGAACACTGTCAATGTTCATAAATGTAAGCAATATTAAAAGAAATAAATAAATTTCTACATTTTATAAAAATAACATTTGATGGTGGTAAATAATTTATATACCTGTTACATATAAATGATCATACCTACATAAATTATAATTTTTTCAATTACTTACAATATTCTTTAAATTAGGTTTTACAAAAATAAAAAAAAAGAATGAAATAATAAGAACATAAAAGCATCTACTATTCGTACAATATACTTTTTATTCATACTTCAGTTTTATCCTTGAATTTTTACGACAAGGCTGTCAAAAGTGGGTACTAAAGTATTGTAGTTTCACTCAACATTTATTTCAAAATTTCAAACTTAATTATTTTTTTGTTTTTGTTTTTTATATATAATTAAACAATGCTTTTCATAAGTACAGGATAAATACTCCATCAAGTTTAATTTTAATACGTCATTACTTCTACAAATTTTCGCTGAATTTTAAATTCACAAAAAAATAAAAATTTATCAAACAAGCAAAATAAATAATAATCACATAAAAGAACAAACCCACACCTCTCATCTTTTAATAAGAACAAAAAAGAAAAGCATCAATCTCACAGACAAAAATAATTTTCATCGTCGACTCCTAAAATTTTCTCAACAGCCTAATGACGCGTCGTCGTCGTCGTTGTCGTTCTCTCATCGTCAACTTCTTCCTTCTCATAGAAGGTGAAGTAAACGGTACAATTTATCACTCGGCTGATTGAAGCGCCATTGAGTATGAGATAGGAGGGCTAAAAAAAAGAGAGAGAAAAAGAAAGATAGTATAGAGGGTGGTAAAAGCTTATCTGTTCGTCTCATTTTATACAACGCGTAAATATAAGCTCGCACAAAAGATAGAGAGAGAATTAACAGAGAGCTTGCAGGAGGATGGCCGCAGAAAGAGAGAGAAAGAGAGAGAGTATATATACACACGCATACACACAGAGAGAGGCAAAGTCGCTTTTGTTGGCCGGGCTTTTCGAGAGACAGAGAGACAATGACCAATATTATGATAATTCAAGCCGCTGTCGTGCGCCCCGTGAGGTAAGAGGGGTGGAGGGGGGATGGCTTGCTACGTGTAAGCTCTCGCAAATGAGGAAGAGGAAGTGAGTGAGTAAGCTTTAAGAGAAAGAGAGATGAAAATAGAGAGAGAGAGGGGTTGTTTTATCTTCAAGCTCGGGGCGTACGTACGGCCATATTTGCGGAGGCGTGGTTTCAAAGGTTGCCTTGGAGACCGGCTGCTACTCTCTCTCTCTCTCTCACACCCAGCCTCGTGTCTCGTCGAATATATCGACCCTGTCAAAGAGAGAGTATGTGTATGTGAGTGTGCGCGGGTGAAGCGGAGGGAAAGAGAGGAAGGAAGGGGTAAGGGGCGTTAGTAGCGGCAGCTCGTAGTCGGAGGCTCTATTCCAGGAGGGAAAATGTTATCACTGCTTTGTGGTGGCTAAGATAGCAACTGCTGCTGCTGCCGGGGAAGAGCACAAGCTGATGCTGCTGCTACTTCTTCTTCCTCTCGTCCTCCAGCGTGCGCGCTTGGAGCTACCACCCCTTTCCTCCTTCTCCTCCTCCTTATCCGCCTCATGCTGTCGTCGCTTCTCCTTGCATCCTTCTTCTCCCTTCCTCTTGATGTAGCAGAGGAAAATGTATATATACACGTATATTCACCTCCAGCTCATCCGTTTTATCCGTGCGCAAGCTTCAATGCTGTACATATATAAATATATAGCTAAGGCCAGTATAACAGCAGCGGCAGCATCAGATATCCTGGAGCGCACACACGCGCCCGGACGCGTGAGAGCCTTCCAACGACGACAAACTCCAACCCTCTTTACCTAACTATACATATATACAGCATACACTACCTACGGGTTCTCTGCTGCTGCTGCTGCTACTGCTGCCACGGAATTTCCAGAATGCGTGTGTACCAGAGATGATATTAGATTCTTGGGCAAAGTTTTCGCATGGCCGGGAACCAAGAGAGAGAAGAGTTGGAATAAGGGAGGATATACGCTTTCGTACATACATACACATACATATGCATAGGTAGCTGAAGGAAAATGCTACAGAAACTTTCTCTATACCTCTATCTTTCTCTTCTTCTCTCTCTATAAGCTCCATAGGTATAGCTGTACATAACGTTAGTTGAATACGATAACGCATAACGCTAAGCTGGGTTGCTTGTATTCATGTCCTTGCACAAAGGACATGAACGTCTTTTACTTTTTCTTAAGCTGAGAAGCACTGGCTCTTACGTAAATTCTCTCGGCTAGTGTTACCTACGTTAGAGAAGAAAAAAGGAAAAAAAGAAGAGGAGCTATTTTGTACTGTGTAACAAGATGTGAGTGCAAATGTAGTCACTTTTCTTTTTCTATTTCTGCGTTACAAAGTGTATACAGTCGATTTTTTTTCTTTTTGAAAACTAAACTAAATGGACTGTGAGCTTTTACGTGCGGCCAGCTTTGAAAATGTTCATATATGTAGCTTTTACAAGCTTTTGTAACAGCAAAGACGCTCTGTTATTTTTAGAACACGGTTAATTTCTCTTTTGTGCGAAATAATGCGCGTTTTCTTTATGAAACGTTACGCTTGCGTGACATGTGCTTGGAGCTTTTATTTTTTTGGTTTTTAAAATGAGATTTTTTCTTTTTGTTCGTCTGAAAGCTTTTTAGACTCTTGGAAAGCTGCCTATTTGCTAAATGTTTTAAAAACGTTTTGCGTTATGTATCGTGTGACGCTTTTTTAAAGCGTTATTGTAATAAAATGATACAATAATGTTATGAAAAATTTACTTTGATATTTATGCGTTCAAAGATATTTGATTTTTGTTAGATAACTTAACTTGTAGTTTTTTGATTCGTCACTTTATTCTACTATATTTTTATATTGGTGGATTTTGATTAAATTGAATTAACGTTATGCGTTACGCAATTAATTAGCGTGGCATATTCGTGACATAATTGAGTGACACAAATTTTGTCATTCTAAATTTAGATTTAAAAACGTTTATTGACGTTTATAAAGATACATATTGCCTTTGTCATTCTAATATTTTAAATGGAAGTAACTGACATCTACTGCCAGATTACATTTTATCTAAAAATTTTTTAATTAAAGAAAAGTAAATTTAATTCAATTGATTTAAAAAATTATTTTATTATTTCCATATAAATATTTTCAAACTATTGTTCCTTTGAAATTTTCTAAATTTTAAAAACTTTGTAATTGGTTAAGAAAATCTTTAGAAAGCGGGTATACGATGAGGAGTTAATACTATAACAAGAAGAAAAAAAAAATTGATTGTCCTCTGAACTCTTTAGAGTTTTAAAACTTTATTGAAAATCGATATTTTATTTTACTTAGCTTTGACCGTCTTTATAATCATGATAAAATAAAGTCTCTTTGAATATATAAATGTACTTTATAGCACTAAGTAGATTTTCCAATATTTGTTACGCTAAACTTGATATTATTTCTTATTATTTTAGATCACTTCATTTATAATTTCTAAAGAAACGGTTTATTCTATCTTTTGAAAATACTTCTCGCATTATAAACGAAATAAAATAATGAAATAATAAAAAGCTTAACAATTTTTCACTAGTCACATATCTATCTTTTAACAATAATCCAAAAACAGAACCTCTTCATTATAAATAATAAAATATCCAAAATCATTTGTGTCACAAAAACCATCTTTACTATTAGTATTACTCGTACAAGTAAATAAATAAGCCATCATCATCTTCATTATCATGTAATTTGTCGCAAGCTGTAAAGCAAAGAGCCAAAGGCAAAAAATAGATCTCTACTCGTTCATAGAGGAGCAGCAACAGCAGCATCATCTCTTCAATCGGCGTGTCGTCAAGTGTGTGTGTGTGTGTGTGTGTGTGTGTGTGTACGAGCGTGCGTGCGCGTGCGGAATGTAATATATCCCGATACTCAAAAGGAGGATAGGAAAGGGGAAGAATATGGTCGCGTGGCCAACACGTGCCGGTAAGTGTTTGTTTCGGTTTGTATTGTCACCACGGATATGAGCCTGCCGGGCATGTATATATCCAAAGGCGCGCGAGCTCGTATATGTATATATAGCTTATAAGCAGACCTATGTCCCTCATGTAGATTATTTTCCATTTCTAAGGGTAAATAACGCTCGAAAGAACGCTTGCGTTAGCGAAGAAGCAACCGACCGGAAGGAGATGCGTGATCATGGGAACACTATATGTTGCTGGTTTCGATATATACGTTATACGAGTTTGCTTGTAAGTATTTCTCGCCTTTGTTGTCCGAGAATCCCACCCCGTTACCTTACCTAATCTTTCTCATTATCGTATTCGATGTCAAGTACTAGATATGCTTCAAAGGCTTGTGATGATACTTTTCTAAATACATATATAAGCATAGCGAAATAAAATGTTCTCACTTGTTTTTAGTCTACTTGGCCTAATTTTCTGATTTAAAAAAAGCATAAATTGAGAATTTTTGCTGGTATACTTATGTCTACTTTTATAAAATTTTAAAAATTATTGCTAAAATTAAGCTCAAATATCTCGATTTGCTATACACATCAAAACAAATGTAACAGTCACGCGTTACGCCAAAATCTCGATAAGATAGGAACGCTTGGGTTTTCCGCAAAATTCGCAATCCTAAGGAAGAAGATGAGGACACATTTTATTGGCAAACATTTTCACGAACACGTGGAGATTGGAAGTGCTAAGATAGAGAGAGAGAAGGGATGAAAGTGGGTGGTAGGAGTAGCTTACAAGGGGCCTAGAAAAGAGGAGCTGTTATCTTCATCACGATCAAGGAATGCAATATTCTCACCCTCTTCTTCACCTACCCCCCTTCCATTTATTCCCTCTCCTACTCGCCACCCCACAAAGTGAAACTTGCCATACATACATATAAACATACAGCGCTTGCACGAAGAGGCTTAAAGCGTTGCAACCTTCTCTCTTTCTCTCTCTCTCTCTCTCTCTCTCTCTCTCTCTCTCTCTCTCTCTCCAACATCTCCTTTACTCCCTCCCTTCGACCAAGCCCCCTTGTCATTCTCTCCGCATTATTTCACCTCCGTATACTCATCCGCAAAAGTAGCGGCCCCAACCTGAGTAAATAAGTTATTAAATGCTCTTCTTTTTTTTTTGTCTTATCCACGCGTATGAACGAGTGCGATGACGATATTTTTTTTTTTGCCCTTCTAAGTTGTACAGGAGCTTAAAATTAAATTTTTTTCTCCTACTACCCTCAACTGTGAGAGAGAGACAAGTCTTTTGAGTAAGAACGTGATAGCGTGAATTGTTAAGGCGTTTTCAGTTGTGGAGTTTAAAGTGCAGTCTTGAATTTCTTAAAAAGACAAAGAAGAAGGTGAAGAAGAAAAAGAGAGGAATATAGGAGGGATGAAACTACTGTGGGTTTTTATATATATCTGGAAGGAAATAAGATGTTTTTGCTTTATGTGACAAAATGACGATGGTATGTATTATATACTGAAGTATACTTTATTGTTGTTATTATTATTATTATTATTGTTATTGTTATTATTATCATTATTATTAATAATTATTATATATTTTTATTTATAATATTTTATAAATCTATCGTTTCGACACATTCATATTATCGACTACAGGAATGAGTTGACGTACCTACAAGGTACAAATTAATTCTATTCGGTGTAATACGTATTTATGTGTGTTCTGGTAGATTTTCGTTCTTGTGATATTTATTTATTACTCTAATCATTATTTCAATTCAACATCGATCTCAAGATTTTTTTTATACGTAAATGCTGAATTATTGTAATTATTAAATTTTTTATACAGCTTTTACAGGTATATAAACAAATTTAAAATACCACAAGATAATTTTTTGCCGAAGCAAAAATTTTTATTGTAATTTATATTTATACGATTGGACTTTCGTTGCTTGTAAAACTTTGTGTTATCTATTTCTTTCGTAGTACTTTTTTTTTTGCTTTATTTTTTGTTATACCTTACAACGTCTCGAACGTCTTTATCGCTTTTATGTTTGTTAATCTATTATACGTCGCGCACTTATAACTAAAACTATCATAAAACGTTGATCTCTAGACAATTTACCATATACACATTAATGCACAATCATGTTTTTTTTTTTAAATTATTTTTTATACAACTTTTATAACTTGGCTTATTTGAAAAATGTTTTTCTTTTTTTCTTTTTAACGTAAAGATGAAAATTATCTACGAAAATTTTTTAATGTTTAATAAAATCAGTTTAAAGTAAAGAAAATGATATTAAATAGTTATCTTTTCTTTTAATTCTTGTATGAAACTAATCACAAACACAAAAACAAAATTTAACGGTTTAAAAAAAAGAAAAAATCCGTTGAAGAAATCATTTATAATCTAAATTTTTTTTCTATTCAGAATACTTTATTTTTTTTTTAAACCTAATTCTAATTCACCATATGTACACTATACGCTCATTTTGATCGGTCGCGTTATCCGACAGAAGATATACGCTACTTTGTGCCGTCCAATAAAAAAAAGCTGCCAGAAATATCAAGTGCTCAGCACATATTGAATCAAGGGCCCATGTATTTACAGTGTGCCATTATTAATCCTTTAAATCTCTACATCTCAAAACTTTTTTCTTTGTATTTTATTAAAAATAAGAATTTTATAAACGCTATAAATTTTGTTAAAACATTGAAATTTTATTGCAATATTTAATTTGTTTTCGAAAAAAAATTATAATATTTTGATTTGAAAAAGTTTTGAGATGCTGTAAATTAAAAGTTTAATCTACAACGCATACATATATATGAATATGTATAAGTAAGGTAATGAGGTAAGAATCTCACATTCATAATTTCGCAACAGCTTATTAATTATATTACATGTATATTTTTATGTTTGTTAAATAAGGGCCTATTAAACAAAATAACAAATGATAGCTAATTCACTAAAGTAACAAAATGTACATAAAAATTATTATTTATATTTTTTATTGATTAAACTTAAGATAATTTGCAGTATGTAATACATACATCCATTGTAACCCATAGATTTTTCTTTTCCGTTGATATTTTATAAAAGTGATACGATATATTTAATAAACTGCACTTGATTCTGCTATATATTTGTATTGAACAACACTCGTTAAATTATTTTGTAACATTGTGATTTTTTTATTAAAAAAAAAAAAATAATGAAAAAATATTCTCATTAAAAAAAAAATTCAATGGGCTACAAGGCAAAAATTATGTTGTATAATTAATTTATTTATTATACATCATAACATCACGATCACAAAATTTAATTAAAACATTCTATTGTGAGTATAAATACCATACAGAACATTTCAAAGTATCATATACCCATACGGCACATGATACATATCACGACAATTAAGAAAATAAAAAAAAAAAAAAATAGAACACCACTGCACAAAAACAATAACCTGCAAAAACTCAATCATTCATATATCTTACAAAATAAATAAAATTTTCCTAAAAATTAATCAATAGAACTAAAATTTAAACTTATAATTAAAACACAAATCCATTACTTTCAAAATTATTCGTACTGAATTCTATCATTAAAAATTCAGTACTAAATAGTCTTACACCGATTAACGGCTATAGGAATTCATTCGATTTATCCAATTAATTATTGCACATTTTAATCGATTTTTCCTCCACATATACGGTTCTTTTCTAACTACAAAAAATTCATCATCTGACTTATCCACTGTTATACATATATATACCGATACAATATTAAACATAATAAATCATAAAATCTTTGGCCTCGTTTCATTATATATTATATCATCCTCATATTTCATAAAAAAAAAAAAAAAAGAAAAACTAATAAAAACACGTCTACACGTAATAAACAACAAATAAATAAAAAAAGATAATCTTCGTCTCAATGCGACGGATACTGATTTACACTAGCGGTGAGAAAGCCGAAGCTTGGCTTCTGATCTCTCGATGCTCCGACGGACTGAGATCAAGCAGTCCACCAATACTTTGTTCCACAATTCGACTAGTATGAGTTTGCTTGCCGATAATAGCATCGATACTGAAACTTCGTTTTTTATCATTCAAACCAAGTGCCGTGGTAGTCATCGTCATCGTCGTGGGCGGCGTGGTCGATGTCGTTGAGGTCGTTATTGCAGGCGTCGTCGACGTACCCAAGGCAGTTAAACTCGTGGAATTACCAGTTAGCGGCCTCATCGACGGCGCGCTTATCGGTACAGGCTTATAAAGCGGTGCGGGTGGAGGTGGTGGTGGAGGCTGTTGTTGTTGATGATGATGGTGATGATGATGCGTCGCTTGCTGCTGCTGCTGTTGAGCTTCCAAGAAGCCACGAAGTTTCAGAGCCTCTAATGCAGAGGGTGGAAAATCAAGAAGTGGCAGTCCAGGCTGGGGTGTAAGGTAGGCAGTAGGATAAGGAATCACACCATGTTGTCCATTAGGACATGGTCCACCACGTTCAGCACCGCAAATAGCAAAAGTCGCCATGATCGCCCTATCGCGTAGCACGTAATGTGGAGGCGGCCTCTTGTAACGTTTGCGCCGACGCAGAAAACTTCCATTATCAAACATATCCTCGGCCAGAGGATCCAATGTCCAGTAATTACCTTTACCAGGATTACCTGGTTCTCGGGGTATCTTGATGAAACAATCGTTGAGCGACAGATTGTGTCGTATGGAGTTTTGCCAAGCTGGAAATTTGTCGTGATAATATGGGAACCTCGACATTATGAATTCACAAATGCCACTTAGGGTAAGTTTTTTCTGAGGCGATTGAAGTATCGCCATTGTTATTAGTGCTATGTACGAGTAGGGCGGTTTTATCAAAGTTGAGGATAACTTGTCCGACGACGAGGAGAAAGTTGGACTTTGACCATTTGATTTTTGCGTAGCAGACATCATCGAATACGTCTTTTTGTAATTTCTATTACGATTACGCGATGATGAACTTTTACCACCACTACCACCACTACCACTACCACTACTACTGTTATTGTTGTTGTTGTTGTGATTACTGTTGTTGTTATTATTGTTGTTACCGATGGGTAACGTAGGACTGGGTGCAGGCTGAGGTGAAAGGTCATTTTTATCAAGACTCACTGGGTCCAATATCATACTACCACTGTCGGAATCGTGATCGCTGTCGATGCAGTCGTCGCACGACGCGTTCGACATCATGATCGCCTCTATATTCATGTTCAACATTTAATTTAATTTTTTTCACTTGCTGATTGATCTGTAATCAAATCAAAATTTCTGATCAATTATAAAATCAAAACAATTATATTATTCTATCAAAAAAAAAAAAATTATGTTGTTAAAGAAAAAGACTCACCTTGTTAGCAAGTAATCATCGCAAAAGGTAATCTTGATAAAAAAAAAATATCTTCTCTCCAACGAAACTTAACCACCGTCTCTTCGTAATACATCTGCGAAACGACTCTTCCGACATCTCATTTTCCTTTGTCACTAAAGTAATAATTATTGTGTGTATATGTGTGTGCATGCACCTTGACTCAAGTCATACATCCATCTCTGTCTTTGTACACACACACACACACACACACA
Source organism: Leptomastidea abnormis (assembly GCA_030522805.1). Lineage (NCBI taxonomy): Eukaryota > Metazoa > Arthropoda > Insecta > Hymenoptera > Encyrtidae > Leptomastidea > Leptomastidea abnormis. The sequence goes on from JAPYZE010000348.1 coordinate 21,052, forward strand.
CACACGTTTATCTTTGAATCTATTATCTTAGGCTAATAGTTTGTTTCCTCAACTACGATAAGAACTGTCGATTTTTTTTTCTTAAAACTCCACCTCTCTTTTAACACTATCTTTAATGCATCCACGTGCACTTCTTATAACTAGTATATGTACAAACACACACATTGATACACACTAAAAATCACTTGCCACGCGCGTTTCTCTCGTGCGCGACTTGAAGAATCCTTGACTTTCACTTGTGACTCTTCTTTAGATTACTTCGCTAATTGCCTTTGGTAACAATATCAGAGAGCTTTTTATGACAGATAAATTTATATTATGCGTGATTGCGTTTTATATCACTTGATCGTGTATAGGTCATTGTAGTTGTTGCCAGAACAAAAATTATTACTACTTTTTTTTTTTTAACTTCAATCATCCCTTCATACCGTGTATCTTCAAATAGATACAATCATCCTACAACCAAATATTCAAATTTATTATTACATGAATTAACTTCCCACAGCATAAGTTCTTGTTTTTCTTTTTTCTTCACATCTTCAACAATATGCGAATCATACACAAGAGTACATTTTGACAAAACTCACTGGTCTCACCAAGTCAAAAAATAAAACCACCACTAAATTAATCTCATCGATACAATCAATTACACAAAAAACATTTCCAAATCACTTTTTAAAATCTAACGAAGAGCACAATCAGATCATTATAAACAGTTAAAATGATCCGTAAATATATACTTGTATATTATATATATATAGAGTCGCGTTCGTCACGGGTGTTCATAACGAATTGATTTAAAGAGGGGTTGCTGTCGCTTTAGCCAGTTCGTTTTCTCTGAAGTATAAGCGCGTGCGTGCAGTTATCCCCTTCTTCTATGACAAAAAGGGGGCTGGTCTTGGAATAGAGGGCGGGTTCACACACCCCCGCCAAGGCAACTTCTATATCATGGATTATAGAAGAGAGGGTGTATGTGTGAGGCAATATATGATGATGGTAGTAGTAGTAGTATAGTAACGTTGGTGGATATAACGAAAATATATAGCAAGGGTTGATAGCGTGTGTGTATATGTGTTGCAAAGACGAGACGGGATAGACGAGAGCTGCTTTAGAGGAATTGTGACACTACTCTTGAGGTGGGAGGTTTGTGCGCGCGCAAAAGAGAGATAGATAGAGAGAAAGAGTTGCTTTATCTTCCTAGGCGCCTCGTGTGATCGTGACTCTTTTTTTTTCTTCTTTTCTTTCTTTTTGTTTTTTTGTAGAGGTTGAGAGATGGTACTCGGCCGACAAATGAGACCCGTTTGGTAGTGTCAGCTAAAGAGTATATATATGCAAGCTTACCGCGCTGACTTTGTGTGTATGTGATGATGATGAGGCATGAGAGAAAGAAAAAGAGATATAGGGTTGAGAGGAAAAATTGACTATTTGGCGAGGGTTTAACTTTTTTTTGAGGGTGACGTAAAAGTAGGGGAGGGTTTTGAATATATATTTTTTTGAAGGAATGCGGCTGATTATTTGATGTTACGGGGGAAAAGGGAATTCGTTGAAGAGTTGTTAAATTATGATTATATTTTAAAATTTTAATTTTTGTACTTTTTGTTTTAATGTATGTGTGCTCTTTTATTTGATTATTATTATTATTACTGTTATTAAATGATTTATTAGTTTTTAGCTAGATAAATATTAGTTATTGATGCTTAAAATATATTTCTATATTAATTTACAATATTTATAAAGTAAATTATAAATAAAAAAATTTTTTTTTTTAATTTTCCATAAAGTAAAATCCCATTATCTCACACATATATCATATATTTCACAGATTATACTGTAACGGTCAAAACATTTTACAGTACCTATACAATCCAAAACTTCAGATAGTCCACTCAACAAGAAACAACTTTAAACGTCAAAATACTTACCACATTGAAATAGTTTTCCTTATAAACTTTATGGACAAAATTTCTTGCAAAAGTTTGAAAACGACGTATATTAGACAATTCAAAAGTATTACAGTAAGGGGGTGATGATAAGGGGATGTAAAGCGGAAAAAGTAGAAAATGTCCCCGTGGGCTATAGACGCAGCCAAAATACATCCTGTATACATATATATGTATATATAAATAAGAGTGTGCAAAACCGAGAGATTAAAGCGTCCGATTGCCCCTAGGGGCTAATGCGACAAGGAAACTCTCTTTCTCTCTCTCTCTTTTTATCTCAAACGAATTTAAATCTCGCTAAGCTTGGCCCATTAGAACCCAAATGTAAACACACTAAACACTGCATTAAACCGGACTAGCGCGTATGTATGTATGTGTGGACACAGAAGCTTCAAACTCATTCTATACCCCCTTAAAGTGTATAGTTGTGTCTCTGTTTCTCTCTCTCTCTTTTTCTATATAGATGATGTGCTTGCTGCACTTAAACGTGAAGCCAAGTGTTTCTATTCCCACGGAGATTTTCGAGGAGAGATATCACATCACAAAGTGTCTTTCTATATATCCATATGTTTTGTATACGCAAATGCGTATACCTATATATGTGCTTTATACATACACGAGATTGTGTATCTACGTGGTGGAAATTACACGCCTTAATGCTTTTGAATTGATGCAAGTGTTTTTCGTTCTATATGTATCTGTATGTTTTTTGTATAGGGATGAGTATATAGATAGGATGATCGGTGAGTGAGAATGGTAAACGGGATTTCAGTATTATTTTTATTTTAAATATGTTTTTCTTTGGTGATTATATGTGAATTTATGATTTGGTTGAAAGATTTGGGAGAAGATTAAGAAACTAATTTTTGTAGAATTTGGATAAAATAGTTATTTTTTGTACAGGGACATTTTTTTAAGTTTTGTTTGAGTTTCAAACAATTTTTATATAAAAAAAAATTTTTGATATAAAAAGAATTATTATTTTTTCAGTTTTTAAATAGTGAAGTAATTTTTTGTATCAGAAAAAATAATACAATTAATTAAGTTATTTTAAAAAACTGAACTTGAAAATAATTTTAAAAAACTACAACTAAAATCTGATTTTTTTAAATATAGTCTTATCTTCAGAAGATAATAAACCCAACATTGTTTGACTAAAGTTTCATGTATTATCTAATCATTACTAATATTGCAAAAATTAAATTTTTCAAAAGAATGTAATTCACGAAGATAGGAAAAGATAATATTTATTGATTTAAATGTTAACATTTTTTTACTTAAAATAAAATTTATGTTATCATGTTTACTTTATCATTTTCTACAAAAGAATTATTGATCGTTTTTACAAAATTCCATTTTTTATTCACAAAAAAAAATAAAAAATAAATATAAATAAATAAATATGAATTTCCAATAATTTACAAAATTCATATTATGTTGCATGATTGATTTAAAAAAAAAAAAAAAACTTTGTAATACTTGTGCAAATAAATTTTGAAAACAACAAAAGCGAATCAAAAATGATAAAAAGTTAAAAAGCAATTAATCATTCTGTCTTTTCTATTTATGAATATAATTCAACGACAATATGATTGCATTTCTGGAATTGTTTTCGCATTTACTGTTTTGTCATTTTATTGGCGAAAATCTAACAAACGCTTATAATTTTTCCTGAAAAATTCAAACATCATGACGCAAAAGTTCTTGAATCACTCGAATACAATCATAAAAATATTTGTAACATAAAACGTTTACTTTAATATTTGCAAAAAGTACCAATAACATTTATCATTAAAAAAAAAAATTTTTTCTCTTATAATATCCATTTTTCAATCCTCTTCCCCCCCAAAAAAAAACTAACAACTAAAACTCCAACATCTGTCAAAATTTATTCAACAATCAAATGATTTTTCATTCAGTATCGCGGTAACCTACAGTCTTCCTCAAAGCAACATATATCGAGCAAAGCATACCCAATCACAAACACATATACAATATCAGCTAAAAGAGCCGATCGTTCGCAGCATCACGTCTCATATAAGTTCGTATATAAGAGCTGTACGCTGTACCCGCAATATATATAATACGTATCCTCGCGCTTCACAAGCTCAATTCAATGATAAAAGAGAGAGAGAGAGAGAGAGAGAGAGAGAGAGAGAGAGAGAGAGAGAGAGAGAGAGAGAGACCGGCTGCCAAACCAACGCTATACTATAATATATATCTATATATAGAATAGACGTTAACCTGTTATGCATTACTGGCGCATGATAAACGCTGCGGGTGGTGTCGCTCTCGTTCTTAGAGTTCAGGGGTGAAGGGGGGGAGTAGATGAAATAGATTGGAGAGCATGGATTGAGAAGAGGGGAGTGAGGAGAAGGGGGACGGTGGTGCGAATAAAACAATTAAGGGGCACATATATAAAGGCACGATTGAGTGAGCACATTCCCTACATATATATGTGTAACCCCACAGAGTTTCATGGGGGCCCACTGTTTCAAACCTCTTCTAAATTTTATATATATATGTATGTAGATAAGTATCGGTGACGCGCAATAAGATTTACCTTTCACGCGTGTATGAATAAGAGTCTCTTTTTTTTTTTGGTTGAGTGATAGATATTTGTAATGAAAATTAGAGATAGTGAAATTGATTTTGATATATAATAGTGATTTGTTAGTTAGTATATAGGTTGGTCTGTAATTAAGCGTAAATTCGATTGAATGATTTTGGTAAATGTATGTATGTACGTGTGTATTCAATGCCAAGTTTCGAAATGTATTAGCTGGAGTGTATAACGAGACCGCGTAGAGTAGTACTAAACTACGACAATTACGTTATATACATGGGTATTTGCAAGTTGAACGAGCAAGTGAATAAAGGAGGAAGGGAGAGAGAGAGAGTGAGATTGTCGTGATGACAATATTAGTGGAAAACGGAAATGTGAATATTCTATTTTGTGCAATGTATTCGGTCACCAACTATAAATTGACGATTTCACTTTTGAAATTAACTTTTGTACATGTTTTGAAATTTTCAACATTATTATGATTACAGATGTACAAAATATTTTGTGAAATATTGTTTAAATTTGTGTATTATTATTTTATTTGATTTTAAATAAAGTAAATTTTATTTAGAAAAAAAGAAATAAAAATTAGTACTAGGATGAACATAACGTTAAAATAAAAAATTTTAATTTATAAAAATAAATTTTTTTTTTATAATCGTTAAATAAAGATTTAAAAAAAAAATAATTTGAAGGGTTGAATCTAACGATTACTAAGGGCTGACAAGTTTCTCGAAATGTTTCGAATTTAAATGGCTGATAAAGAAATCCTTTTTGCGCCGAGAGCATTGACAGCTGAGGAAAACTTTGCAATTAAAGTTAGTCCATCGAAAATTTGCTGGGACTTTAATTGGTAACAAGCAAAGCAATTAGCGGTTTAATTAAATTGAAAACCTCATAACATTTTTTTAGAGCTCGTTATATATAACGATTTTTCATCTTTTAACTCTCTCTATTATCTGTTCGGTATAGCACTTAAAAATTTCTATAATTAATTTATTAAAAATTAATTTAAAAATAAATATTATAAAAATTTAATAGCACATAAATAAATATATACAATAGTCTAAACCTACAATATTAAGCCTGATTTTTGACCCACCAAAAAAAAAAAAAAAAATATTACTAGTACTCCCTTAACAAAATGAGCATCAACATTATATAATACATTGACTCGAATTATGAAAAATCCGATGATAAAAATCCGATTAGACTCAAAAGCACAAAAAATTTATTTTGACAGTAGTAGTAGCACGTGACCCAACAAAAACGTTTCTATCCATAATCTACTTAGCACCTGCACCTGCCTCTTTAGCCGAAACAGATGGACCTATCCGACGGATATATATATATAATCGAGAGAGAGTCTGATCGTGCATGCAAGCCGAGAAACGATTTTCATTTTGAAAAAGTAGTAGAATGGGTTAGGACAATGGAATTGAATAATACGATGAACACTATATAATGCTGTATATAGGGTATAGGGGATCGTTTTAAAAATACAAATCGCTCGCTTTTGTTGGATCTTAACAGAACTCATGTATATTTTATATATTTTGGTTAGCCTGTCTATTATTCGAATGGAATTTTTATCTGCTGATATTAATTTCGTGTGGGGTATGGTTGAAATGCTTTTTTTTCTGAATATATATTTATGACAATTAAAGTGACTAAACATTTATGTACATATTTTCTTATCTTATCAAGTATTATCGCAGTTTGTCGAGTAAGTTGTTAAAACATAAAGTTGCATTTATCGTTGAAAACTCTAATAGCTTAAACTTTTTGATTCTTTGACGTTATTAGAGATAACGTGTCTCTTTTTATTAGCTTTATATAGTCACACAATGGTAATGAAAATTTGTAAGGTGACCTTGATTATTAGCAAGGATTGACAAGTGCAAACAATATGTGCATTATGTATTATTATACTTTCAAATGACTCGACTGATAAATTGCCATGTAGTTTTACAGCTGATAAATTGCGCATTTTTCTTATTTTTCACTTGTAAGATATATAAGGGGTTGCAACTACAGAGCTAGCAGAGCTTGTTTAACTATTGTACATAGTTATGTAACTGAGATAATAATGATATATTTTTTTTTTTTTTGGAAAATCGTATGATGTTATCACAATTTTGATCGTGTTCTAAGGATTACGTTGCTAATATAGTTTTATTAGATTTTATTGATATAGTCGATTAAATTAATATGATTCATTATTTTTAACTAAAAATTTTGTAATTTTGTAAAATTAAATAAAAAATTTATGATTTAATTTGATATTTGTAAAATACTGACTTTATAAATTTTTAATAAACTATATAGGATGTAAAAATAGACAATATTCTAAAGTACATATTCTTATCGATAAAAAATAATAGTATAAAAGCATTGGAGAATAATTTTATCAAAGTTTAATTAATCCTTTTGATAAGTGTGCAACACTGTGATACATAGATAAATATTTTCTTATGCGATTGTCGCGGAAATAATTTTATTTTTTTATTTTTTTCTTCTGCAACTTGTAGCAATGACAATAGATTAATATTTTCAAGAGTTAAATTAACTACTATTAGATACATAAAAAGTCTACTGATTTAAACATAACGATATAGGTACAGATAAAATAAAATTTTCTCACGCGTTTTTAAATTAAATATTAAATAAATCGCCTAATAAACTAGCTCATCTTCAATTTTATCAAATACATAATTCAATCCTCTATTTTTCTTTAACATCTATTATATGCCTTAACATCAAACCTTTAAATTAAAGTTCAAACCAATATATAGGTATATATACCAAACAAAATTGGAAACTAATCAAAGCACATATCTTTCCCAGCTCGATACATAGACTCATGTGATAAACAATTGTATCCACATCTGCAACCACACACACACACGCTCTATTTAAACCTTAAACCATTTTCCACAAAAGGATCACCTCGCGTATATTCTCATATTATTCGCCAACAAACGTAAATTCATCACCCGACTATTTCATACTTACCCCGCAACATGAACATATTATATACACTCATATTATATAGATCTGTATAATATACTTTATATGATATTTCAAGCTCTAATGATTGCAGTTAGTGATATAGTCTCCAGATGACAAATCGCCACCGCTTTAGCACACACACAATATAACTATAAATCCCCCCCACCCCTTCCTAATATCTCTCCATAATTTAACGCCCAGCCCTACCGCTTATGCGCATCCGTGTATTACCCCTGCCCGCCTCTTCCTTTACAAAGCAAATCCCCTTTCCTTCCACCCTCCTCTTATGTTTATAGTTATAGAAATGGGATATGTGTGACCTGTGTATTATGCGCCTATGTGTGCAAAGTCAAATATCAAGCTCTATCCTTTTATTCTTTACTTTTACTCAATAATATACGCGCGCAGTTTTATTATTATATGACTAGGATTCACTGCGAATTTTCACAATAAACACCATAAAACTTTTTTCTTTTTTCTTTTCATAGGATGTTGTGTATAAGAAGGGGAAAAAAAGATATATATATTTAGTAATCGTTTGACTTGTTGTATACTAGTATGTATATATTGGGGCTTTACTAATGATGCGCGGGTGGCTTTCTAATAAATATTGATCCTTGTGGTTAATCGGAAAGGGGACAATATTGGGATATATACCTACTGCGCTTGATGACAAAAGACAGTAGGATAATTTATTATCTATGTGGAGGTGGTGGTGGTACTGTCGATATTATTAGTTTGATATAAATTGAATCTCTTCTTTTTTTGTGGTAAATAGGAAGATGCGGTCTTGTGTTATTGAAATTTTTTTGGATTATACGATGAATTTGGAGTTTCTATTGTGCTTTTGAATTTATACAATTTGGTGTTGTTTGATGAATTTAAAATTTAATGGTATTTGTATTGATAAATAATGAATGGTGCCCATATAAATAAACCAGCCATTTTTCATGGAGATTGATATGGGGTTATTGAAGTTTGTAAGTTTGTTGAATTATAAGTAAAATTATTATTTAGTTTTTGAATTATATATATACTTAAATTAATTTATTGATAAATAAAATGTAATATAAGATTTAATTGTTTTATTGTATATATTGAGCAATGAATGGCTTAGTCTGATGATTGCCGGTTTTGTAATCTATAAATCGTAGGTTCGATTCCTAATGACTATCGGCTCAGTCATTGTACATCGCATCATAATACTCCAATGCCAATATACACTCAATAAAGTGTCAAAAAGGATTTATAAAAAATATAATCAATTTTAAAAAATTAATAATATAATTATATTTTTTTACATATTTAAAATATAATACACATTTTTATTTTACAAATAAATTCCATTCAATATTTACAAAATGAATTAAAAATTTTTTGTATATAAAAAAAACGTAATTCAAAAACTCTTATTTTTCATTTCCTTTATAGGTACCTATATCGTTTTTTTTTCTTATCCCTCAAGATCTCAATTTTCTCGTAAAAGAAAAGTAACAATTGTTTTGCTTCACTACGTCAACTTTTTTCTTAACCCAAAGAAAGAAAGAAAGAGAAAGAAAGAGAAAGAAAGTACGAAGTCCAATCTCCGTTGAGTTTTCTTGGAAAGCTGTATCTCTCAACGGACAGCCCCTGTTCCTTACTCCATCCTTTACTCTTCTCTCTCTCTCTCTCTCTCTCTCTCTCTCTCTCTCTCTCTCTCTCTCTAAATCCTCTCTCCTCTTTTCCAATCAACCAGCAGTGAATCCAGCAGCAAAGGGTCGAGAAACCCAAGAGAAAGACATCGAAAGAGAGTTGCCTTGGCGAATAACAACCCTCCTTTTACATCTACCCTCTATACTTAACTTTCCTCCCTTTATCTTTTCAACTCTCATATTCCATTGCCTTCTTTTCTTGTGATTTTTCAAACGCATTTTCTCTTGTTTTTTCCTTATCTTACTTTTTATTTTTTTTCATTTTCTTTCAAAACTCAAAGTTTCTTTTTAAAGTGCAACTTACGTGTGACTACATGTATATTATATAATTTTCTAATTTTGATTTACAACATTAACATTAAATTTTTATTATATATAAACATATAGGACGTTAAAAGTAAAATTTTGACAAATTAGTCGTTAATTTAAAGGCAAACTGAGAGATATCTATAAATGTAAAAGTTCACCTTGATGAGTGTTCATATATCCAACCATCTTTACTAAATTTTCAGCATGAATCTGTTTTTTTTTTTTTTTTTCCGCCTTAGGGCAAAGTTTTTTTTTTTTTTTTTTTCAACAAATGTCTTTTCAAGGAAGAAAAATAGAAAACAAGCACTACAACTGACATCGGTAGCACCAGTATCATCATCAGTCGCGTTTTATGAAGAAAAAAAAAGAAGAATATATTCCAAATGAAGTCTTCAAAATTTTCAGCACCCTCTCTTTATACAAACACAAGAGGGCACGCGTTTATCACCTCCTTAAAAACTCCATTTCCCTATACCAACTTTATACCAAGATTCATTATGTACGTATAGTAAAGTTATCCTTACATCCAAACGCCACCTTCAATATATTTCTCTCATTTCTTTTTCCTATATTTTTTTTTAAATATACATCTCTCGCTTTACCTCAATTTTCAATTCCTCTTCTCTCAATTCCCTCTCTCTTTCTCTAAACCACCCACACACACACACACACACACACACACACACACACACAAATATCAAATCCCATCCTCTTCTTTCTCTTCCTCCACCACCTCCCATGTTTTCGTACTCCCACACTATATGTGTATATATTCACACTGCACCCTGCAGTCGTTCGTTGCAAAGCTCTCTCTCTCTCTCTCTCTCTCTCTCAACTTTCCTCCCCCGCTTACATTTCAACCATCCCTTAGTCTCTGTATATATATCATCCCTCTGTTTGGTATATAAAGCCACTACCACTGGAGAAGGACGGATGCATGTATGTATGTATACAAAGCAAAGCTGTGTCGGTATATATATACACAGGTGCGGGGGAGAGTTGGCGGTTGTGACGCGAAATCGACGCGGGCCAATGAACTGCCTCTGTTCTGTACGAGGGAGGCTAGTATTGGGGCGTGGCCAGTTTGCTTTCGTTGGGAGAGATAGAGTCAGATAGAGAGAGAGAGAGAGAGAGAGAGAGAGAGAGAGAGAGAGAGAGAGTGAGAGAGAGAGAGAGATGTAGAGAATAAGCTATATGTATAAATAGGGTGAGAGGGTGGTAAAGAGAAAGAGAGAGGGTACGTGGGGACCCCCTCGGGGTGTAATATCATAGCGCAAGGTGGATAAATAGACGCGGGCGCGCGCGCATGCCGCGATAGCACAAAGAGAGAGAGAGAGAGAGAGAGAGAAAGAGAGAGAGAGAGATGAGAGAAATACCAAAGGCCCCTAAGGGAATGATAAAGAGAGAGAGAGAGAGAGAGAGAGAGAGAGAGAGAGAGAGGGAAGTACACACAGTGGCGCACCGATATTCTGTGTCCTCCCCGCGAAAGAGGACCAACATTTCAGCAGTGACGAGCTTGAGAACACTTGTACGAGATCTACCACCTACCTCCCTTTGCTTTCTATCCTTTTTCCTCGTCCTCTTCTATTTCCTCATCCTATGTATAGGTATCCACAGTATATTCCCAATCCTCGAGCTGCTCTGTATGTCTATTACGTGTGTCCATCTGTTCTTCTGTCTGTTTCTGCATTTCCACCTTTTCCCTCTCTCTCTCTCTCTCTCTCTCTCTCTCTCTCTCTCTCTCTCTATCTTTCTCTTGATGTCCTATCTTCATGTGGCCTTTTATATATGTATATAACTGCTTGTGTGTTAGCTTGACCGGGAGAAGAGGCAGAGTATATCCCACACGTATGTAAGCTATCTATAGGTATACGTACTGAGAAATCATTACCGCAAGCTCTCGCTTGCAAGCTCGAATTGTTCAAAGGGAAAATTCGCTTTTACAAGGGCTGGGGGAGAAGTTGTTTTTGCTTTTCGTTTTATTATACTGGCTTTTTTAATGGTACTTTGGTATACCTTATCTGTAAGTCTCTTAGTTGCAATCATACGAAGTTTAAGTTGATGACGTTTGAAAAACTTATTTACATACTTTGTTTTTTGTGCTATTGATTAAATTAGCTGGGTTTAATGATGATATAGTGTTTTCTTTATTTTTTTTTTTTTCGTGAATTGAAATGAATAATTGAAATGTTAAAGATTATTGTCTTACATGAATAGTGTAGAAATTAATTTTTAGTCAACGAGATACTTTTTTCTTTTATTACAAAAATCTAAAATAAAATGAAATAAAAACAAAAAGAAAATCAGACTGTTGTAGGGTTTGTCAACTAAAACAAATAACAGTTGTTGTCGGTTTTAGTCATGGTATTGCGGTATTTCGTTTCGGCACAAGTTATATACTATATAGGAATCTATGTCGTATCTGAGGACTGAACCCACATCTAGACACTTGCTAAGCCATATAAAATATAGAGATTAAATTTTTGAAATATTTGTATAGAAATTATGTTTAAGGCTAAAAAAAATTACATATCTTTTTTTTTTATGAAAAATTACAAATTTTTTTGTTAAATAATTGGTATCATCAAAGCCATTGAATGTTTTATTTTAAAATATTTATTATTTTTCATTAAATTTGTTTACAAACTTTTTTTTAATTGTTCAAGTAGCTAACATAAAATAATTATTCTTTTACCTACAATAAAAAAACTCTAATTTTCCATAAGCGTAACAACAATTAAACTTGCAACCCTCGTATCTCACATACAATGAAAAGACATTTGTGAGTATTACGCAATGCCACAATGTCTACAGGGTAGCTAAAAGAAAGAAAGTAAAAAAAAAGATAGATCCTCTTTAGCCAGTGTCAAACAGAAAAAAAAAGCGACTGTGACACAAACGAAGAGCTAAAAAAGCGCCGAGATTACGTCCTCTCGAGAAGAAGTCAGAGATGGGGTAGAGAGTATAGAAGGTGGTGGATGAAAAAAAAAGAGTAGAGCAAGCAAGAGAGAGAGAGAGAGAGAGAGAAAGAAAAAAGCTCCAAACGACAAAGTCAAAAAGAACCTAATCGCCTAACAGTCTACCACTACCACCATCCCCAACGTCCTTCTTTTCCTATGTCAAACTCTTGGTTCTTCTCTTACCACTTGTTCTTTGAACACAAAGTTAATAACGCGTATTTATGCATTGCCGTGTGTTAAATTGCCCGCGTACACGCTGCTGCTACTACTACTACTGCTATTAAAGTCAAAGGAGAAACAAAAAAAAAAAGAAGTGAGACAGAGAGAAGTAAGTATGTACGGCAAAGAACAAATGGGGAGAGAAGCAAGTTCCAAGAGCACCACGCGTCCGCAATTTCCTAGGTAGCGGCGGTCTCTTCCTTCTCAAACTTCTATACTCACTATATATATACTCGACAATTTCATCCTGAGATGCATGAGAGATGTGGTGTGTGTATAGGTATATATGTATATGTATAGCTGGGGTGAGCTTTAGACATGTATACGGCTGACTTTGTAAGCGAAAGCGCGAGAAACTTGCTTTTAGAGAATCGTCGCTTTCCTGCGAGGCTTTTTTTTCTTTTTTTTTTTCACTTTTTTTACTTTTTTTCTTTTCTTTTATACTTTTTGGTTACGCTTGCTTTTTTCACGCTTTTTAATGGCTTGAGAAGTCTTGGGAAAATACTTTTTTTTTATTGTCGAAATGTTTGAATAAAGTGTGGATAAGAAATTGGAATTTTAGTTTTGATGCGTATGTGTATCAAGATTGTAATTTTAGTAAAGTGTGTTGATGCTTATGATCATTTTTCTTTTCTTAAATTTTGAAAGTGAAAGCTCTTGATTTAGATACAGGAAAATATTTGATGTGATATCAAAATATTTACGGAATAATAAGTTAAATTTGTTGAAAAATAAAATTTACATTTCATTTTTTTAATTTATTTTTGAATTGATAAGGGTAATTATTAATAACTCTTTGGACGACATTATAGTAACGAAACAAGTTAATGAAGACATTTTTTATAATATTATTTTTCAGTATTAAAAAATAGATTTAATACGATTTAATAAATCAAAAATATTTGTCAATTATTAAAGCTGCGTGTTTTTTTTAAATCTTCATTTTTTAATAATTATTAACTAAAAATCTTATAAAAATTGATTGATTTTAATAAAGTAGTTACTTAGCCTTTGATGTAAATTTACAATAAAAAAATCATCTTCAATCAGAAAAAAAAATGTACTTAACGGTGTATTTCATAATTTATATGTATTAATTGTTGCTTAAACAAAAAATACATATCTTGAATACTAACAAGACTGTGATTAAATTATTTAAAAATTTAATACACGATATCAATCAAAACATTTTTTTTTTATTTCAACTAAAATTTAGATTATAACTTCGACTTTGAACTCAACAGTTTTTTTCTTTTTAAATTATAGCAATAATTTTAAAGCTACAAGTTAAAAAAATATTTTTGGCTATTTAAAAAGCTATCAATGTGCCACCTTTGAGTAAGACATATTATTATTGCAACACTCTTTACCAACTAAACGGCTATTTACCGACAGAACAGCAGGCACCAGGCAGCAGTAGGTGACAAGAAGACAGCGCCAATGAACACATACACACAGATACAGATATACACATGCATAAACACAGTTTTGTTGTCATCTGGTCTTCCTTCCACGGAGTCGTTGAAAATGAAAGTTTACCGTGTGAACATCAACTTTGAGAAAATGTGATTTTTTTTCCTTTAGTTTCAACAAGTACTCACAGAGTATTAACATAAGTGCTGTGTTTATTTAAAAAAATAATGTGTTACTCAATTTTATTGGTAAATTAAATATAAAAATTGTATTAAATTTATGAGTTGTCAAAATGATAAACATATTACAAAAAATTTAATATCGAGTCATTCCAAAGTGAAATGTGACAAGGCAAAAAATGACTAAATTTATAAAGTTTAGTTGTTTTCTTTTACTTTTATCCTGCGTTCCTCCAAATATTGGAGCCAATGATACATATATAATTGATTGCAATAACCTAAGAATGGGACAATATATTTGTCCTCATCCAGATTATGAGTTTATTGATCCTAAAACTCAACAGCCTAAAGGATGTACAAAGGAGAATAAAGCCAAAGGTTAATATATCTAAAAACTTTTTTTAGGTTATCTAAGTTTAAAATTCTAGAGCAATTTACTTAACCTACAAAATTTGTCATTGTTTAAAAAATATTGTGATAGTTTAGTTACACTTTTTTTTGTGTTATCTAATCTCAATTGAGATATTTTTACAATATGTAATATAAAAAAATTGAATAAATTTTTCCAGTGACTTGTCTAGCAGCAGATGGGCTTATATGTCGAGAAACTCAAAACAATACTTTTAAGAAAGATATTCCTTGCAAGTGGACGTAAGTATTACAATTTTGAAAAATATATACTTTATTACTACAAAAGAATATTAACTGTTGATATTTTCTATTATTTTAGCAATGGATATTCTTTTGAAACATCGCTATTGCTGTCTATATTTCTGGGAATGTTTGGAGCTGATAGATTTTACCTTGGTTATCCTGGAATAGGCTTATTAAAACTTTGTACATTGGGTTTTCTGTTTATAGGACAATTCTGTGATGTGATATTAATAGCAACGCAAATAGTTGGACCAGCTGATGGTTCACATTATGTTATTCCATATTATGGGCCTGGAGTTGCTATTGTCAGAAGTGATAATTTCACATATAAGGTACCACAATACGATTGGTGACAAAAGATGAACATTTTTTAGGCATCAAATCTTATGTGATTGCCAAAAAAAGAAAAAGAATTAATATTTATTTGATGATTCATGTCAAAAGCTGTTATATATTGCAAAGTGAGATTCCATGAATTGTATACAACTTTGAATTAAATTATTTCATATAGTATTTAATAGACTAATGTATCGCTGGAGGTGCACATAATTGTACGTAGAATGAAAAAAGTGATAAGCATTTACAGTTTTGAACTTGTGTACAGTTAACCAATGTAATATTACGTTATATTGTATAAAGTGTAGCCAAATTACAATTAACTCTTTTTTAAGATATGTAAATAATTTGTTAAAAAGATATAAATGCTGAATTGCATTTATGACTGAATAAATATATTATCAAAAATTACTTATGCATGTACATTTTTTACTGTTATGCTATTCAAAAAAGATCAATGTAAAATACTAGCAACTTTAACTTGTAAATCTTTTGTAAAAACAACACCATAAATAAGTAAAACACTTGTAAAAAAAATCCATGGCTGTTCTAGATTAACAATCAATTTGCAGTACAAAAACCAATACAGCAGTCTTAAAAGCTCGGACGCCATAACGTCATCATAATCGAACGTTCTTATACGAAAACTGTAGATCGATTTGAAGCTCTTCGCTTATTACCCTTAATCGAGCCTACCTTCGGCTATCTTTATTCGAGTGTTTTTCGCAGATCCGCATGAAGGCGCAAGCATACGAGCAATGCTGATCGTTGCACCAGGAAAAAAAAATAATTGAAACCTGCCATAAGACAGATAAAACGAGTTTTGCCTTAACCACGCAAGCAATCGCTTTTCTAGTCCTTTTCAATTTGAGTCTCTTTAACACAGCCTCCCTCCCTAGTAATATGGCCTCGACTTCGCTTAACAAAGGCACACGTAAAACCTATAGTTTTGAAGAGCGTGAGATCCTTGTTAATTTAATTTATAAATACCTAAGTGCCGGTGGTGCTGGTACAACTTCTAATAACGCTGGTACCCTCGACGATAGCAAAGACACAGAAACATCTTCAACTTCAGCAACAGCAACTACCCCAGGAGGTGCTCCAGTTCCAAAACGTAAATCCGTTTGGTCGCGACTCACCGAGGAATACAATACGTTAGTTGGTCCGGAAAATACGCGCTCGTCAATCCAATTACGACGCTGCTGGGAAAACATGAAAGCCAACAAGAAAAATCGGGACGTTAAACGGTATTTTTCTCATTTCGTATATATTTAATATTAAAAAGTTTGAAAATACGCGACATGTATAGTATTTTTTATCGAACTGTTGCGATTGTTTTTTTTTTTTTTTTCAAAAGGGCGTTAGATAAAAGCGCGAATGAGATGATGCAGCAGCCGCAGTTACCTCTGACAAACGCACTTCCGCCCAATGTAGTATTTCAGCCTAAGGATACCGAAGCTTTTGCTTTTGAGGGTATGATGTTGCCGGTACCAAATTTTCGTGGTCCCACTGATATTAAAAAAGAAGAGGGTATGTTTTATAAATTTTAAAACCATATCAATCGGTTTATCTCACTGATACATCAAGCAAACGAAAAAATTATCAAGCGAATTTATTTTTTATATATAGAATCAAACGATGAAAGTGACGAGAAACCTTTGGCGATCAACGATCAAGAATCAATGTCGATGGAAGATGAACTTCCTTGTGATTCAAGCCTGGAACCAGTCGTTAAAAAAGCAAGAAGGAAATCAAGCTCTCCGAAAAAACTGATCAAACCGAAAAGCTTCAAGCCGAGTAAGGTACAAAAAAATAACGAGCTTTACGATTTTACAATTTCGGAGGCGCAACTTAAACTCGAAACGGCAGCGTTGCTTAAAGAGGAGGCAAAACTTAAACTAGAAGAGGCTGAGTACAGGAAAGAAGAGGCAAAAATGCGTATGATGAGCGCTACTTATGAACTACAGAAATTGAGGGAAGAAGCTGCACTTGAGGATGATAATTGATTTTTATTTTTTTATCGATCTGTGTGTATGTACAGTTACATTGTGTGTATTGAAAATTTATTATGTTGCGAAATGTTTGTATTTTACAATGATGATTAAGATTTTGGTCTAAGATGTTGAAATGGAGGTTAACGTGTAAAAATGGAGAAACAAAATGTAGTTTTACTTTTATTTAATATTTATTACATAATAAAAATTGTTTACAATTTACAAATGCAGTTGGCAGTTTAATGAAAAACACAAAATAAAAAAAAAAATAAAAATAAATATATATAAATCAAATACTGTACCGACGTGCGCTTATATCACTTAATATTTTATTAAAACGGATAAAATTCATTACATTTATTTGTAAATCTTTAGAATCTTAAATTTACGTTATACTTGTATAAATGCAACGAAATTCGATTACATTTCTTAAAACTTAAATCCTATGTTTAATACAGTTATTTTAGATGGCGCGAGACCTTTATTAATTAAGATCAATCTGCAATTAACATATATAAGAATTATAATTTTAATAACTACACGGATAGTTGCAAAAATTATCGATTTTTAAAAATTACGTTTATAAGCAAATTAAACTAATAGTATAACATAAAATATTTAATTTTTTTTGTATTTTTTCTTCTTTTTTTAATCTTTTTCTTAAACTTACTAAAGTATACATTTACACTTGCCCGCGTGCTAATCACACATTAATCAACACAATTTTTACTTACAAACAATTTTCTACAATAAACATATTAAAAAAAATTTTTTCAACTACATCCGATTATTTATCCGACATCACCAGATATTATCGAATGTCAAGCTCACATTAGTTCACAAATTATAAAAATCGGATATCCACGTGCAAAATAAAATAGTTTCCTAGGCATTGCCTAAATTTCACAACTGCATATATAATTACATGAGATGAAAATTATCATTCTGTGAGCTTTTTGAATCAACAGTTGCGCAACGAGACACCTCGAATAACGAAGGATCGGTATAAATCGGTTCGCTTGGATCAAAGCTTGTACGATGGTTACACGTCGTTCCAGCAATCTTGGTTAAAGCTGTTGAAGAAAGGGAACGTTGGCCAATCATACCACTCAGCGATCGGCCGATCGGTCTAAAAATAAAAATCGAATTCGCTGATTATTTGATAGATGTTGTGTTGAGAGATGCCGACGTTTTTTTTTATACTTACGAGGAACGACTTGGATTTTGTAGGCCTGAACGCAGAAACGAAAAATTGTTCGCTCGCGTGCTGTAAGTGTCATCTTGCGAACGGCTGTGTTGAGATAAACGATCTGCTTGCCGATTTTTCGTCGCCACTGAGCACACGTATTTTCTAAAAAATTAAAATACGTTAACGATTTTTTTTATTTTTTCATTTATTATAATTTTATTATTGAATTATATACCTGTAGATAAATGCAGTCATGAGTACAATAGAAGCCAAAAATACGGCTAATATAACTACAGCTGTAACAAGCGCGTAGTACTCGTTAGGTGTAATGCAAACAGTATCGACTACAGGTGCTATTCTCTTTTCGGCAACCGTATTATCCTCAACAGCCATATCATATCTCGAATCAAATACCTATTAAATATAATTTAAAAATTTCACAATTATTAAACATATCAAGATATAAAAAATTTTACAACAAACAAATACATTAATAACACCACTAGCCTCGATCATTTCTCTAACAAATTCCTCTTCACCCTCTGTAGTAGCGTCCTTAACTTCAGCACTAGTACCATTAACATTTTTCTCATCATCTGTCGTATTTGTGGTGGTTGAATTTGAACTAATTTCTGCCAGATCAACTTCGCTGATTGAACGTCGTTTACGTCCATAGGATGGCTCACTGCGACCAGCGCCTGACGAACAGAATGCAGGTTGACATCCTTCCCTGCACGTTCTTACTGTTGCTTCGAATACCAAGAAATTCGATTCGGGTATTTTGAAGGCGTTGAAACGAGCCTCCAGACTGTCGCCTTCACGTAATCTGTCTAAGCCAGGGAAAACATAATTGTCCACTGGGCATCTGTAAAAAAAATAATATAGTTGATTAAAATGTATCAAGTTTGTAAATTAATATTAATATAAATTATAGATTTTGAAAAAAAATTACGCACCCATATCTGTCTATCAGCTGAACACTTCTTCCAGAATAAGGATCTCTTGCTATGACGTTCGTTGCAAATATATCGGCAGGATAAGCGTAACTACTAAATATGCAAATGAAAATATATACAATTAAAAATTAAGAAAACAAAAACGGAATTTTTAATATTTAAAAAAAAAAAATATTAAAATTACCCATCCTGAGCTTCCAATCTGAATGTTAACGGATCACCAACGGCAATAGTTGTGGTTGGTCTTCCTTGATAAAGAATCAATAGTCGTACACGTGAACTTAACGTATTCTCAGCTGGTAAATATTCTATAGGTATCGGCGCACCTGATCTGCTATAATATGTGATTATTATTTTAATTATAACCCAGAGAACGATATTTTTAAAAATATTACATATAATAAATGTTAATAAATTTGAAATTAGCATACCCTGCACCAATGTAACCAGAAGTAACAACAGCTTCATCTGGACCTCGGAAAAGACATGTTAAATTGAATCTTTTGTCTCTTCCAGTTTGTACGTAGTCGGAAAATTGTACCACTACTATGTTCGTCATCGTATCACCGTACTGAAATTTTTTTATAAATAATACATAACATAATGATTTTCTATATAACTTTTAAATAGAAAGAAAAAAAAATTTTTACTCTTTGAGTGCCGCATTCGGGATATCCTTGAGCTCCGCTTATTCGTAAAACGTTAACTGTACCACCGTTACCACGGAAGAAACACCGATCATAATAACCATAAGTATATATTCTACCAATAAATCCTTCTGGAGTGCGCAGAGTAAATTCCATACCATCTTCATTACACACTTGGCTCACTATAATTGAAAAAAAAATTCAAATAAAAATGTTCAAAAATTATTAATTTTAATGATTTCCAAAATTAATCTTACCATCAAGACATTCATCACCACCCTGTCTGCCATTATTCCTTTCATAAAAATCATAATCCGAACCGCTGTCATAATATATCGGATTACCCATATCCATATCCCTAGAATCTCTATCACTTAGCTCACAATTATCTCGTTCAGCACCATAAAGCGCAGCATATGGTCTAAAGTTAAAAGATCGACACACAAAGTCACGAGCATCAGCGCATTCCCGCTCACATGCTTGAAGTGATGCTGCTGTAGTGTAACGTCTTACGAAAGGCTTTCGTACTCTGGTACCCTGGCTCACTTGTCGGAAATTTTCCTGTTCGTCGCAACGCGATAGTAGAGGTGGTCTACCGATTATTGGACCACCACTTGTACCGAACGGTCGGGTATGGTAGACACCACCTTCTCCAATATATCCACCACCTACTATACCTCCTTCGTCGTAACCTGCACCTCCACCTGGTCCAGCACTTCCTACACCATTTCCGTTAGTTCCTGGTCCAAGGGCATTTGAACCAGTGTAGATACCCGGGGGACGTGCAGGTGGATATGGTCCGCTTCCATGAGTTGGACGTTCTCCATATTCTTTGCCTGAGTAGCTGGGAAATCTGGATAACGATTTTTATTTGTTACATGATTTAATACAAGTTAATTATTAATGTTAACTTTTTTAATTAACTTTTACCTTTCAACATATGGATAACCATCTTTATCTGGAAATCTTTCACCTTGAATTGGAGGATACCTGTCGGGCAATCTATTGCCATCAATATTTCCATGGTAACGATCTGGTAGGTCATCTGGCAAAGGATAACGATCTAATGGAGTAACCACTGGAGCGGGTGGGTATCTGTCATCTGCTGGAGGAAATCCTGTGGTACCAGCGGGATATCTTGGTCCCGATGGATATCCTACAGGTCGATCTAGTGACGTAACTACTGGATACCGATGTATGACTCCTGGAAAACGGCTACCAGGTCGCAAGGGTGGAGGTGGTCGACTTGGATAACGACCACCCAAAGGTCGCATGTGGTAACGATCATCGTTGGTGGGATACCGATCGCCTATTGGATAATTATCACCTAAAGGATAACGATCGACTGCGGGGTAACGGTCCATTGGATATCGGTTGATCACTGGATACCTATCATCGGGATGGTACCGATCACCCATGGGATAACGTTCTGGAGTTGTGGGAGGATAATAGGGACGACCGGGTGGCGGATAACGTTCATCACCAGGTAGATAATGAATTGGATAACGATTACCAGGATAAGGGTACTTGTCAACTTTGTTTCCACCTCCACCTGAGTAATCTTCTGGATAACCTTTAATTAAATCACAAAAATTTTTAATACTCACCATAATTTAATTTTAAATTAAATAACAACAGATGATTTGTTTATGCTTTAATTTTTACCGGGTCTTCCGAGAAAAGGTCTCCCATGTTTTGTATCTTGGCCTAATGGATCTGGTCGATACGATGCTCCTCCTCCGCTTCCTCCATCGCCATCTAAATATCGATCTAATGAATAAATTGTCCGTCAAGGAAATCTCGATTTAATAAATAAATTTTTCATCAATAAAAAGATTGTAAAGTATTTTCATAAGAAATTTTAAAGTTTAAATACTGAACAAAGAAGCTCAAATTTAAAACAATCAAATTATCAAGACGCCACATCCTTACAATAAATCATGTAAGTATATAGACGTACACTCAAGGTTTCAAGCGAGCGCGAAACCACATAATTATCCCCCATCATCATCATTATTATCATTATCATGATCATTAAACACAAGCCTATCAAAAACAAAATAAAAGAAATACCATGTTCAGAATAGCGTAACAAAAAAATCGTAAAAACTCACGCATAAGATTCTCGTAGTAATCATAGTCGGCATCGTAAATGATACGATGTCCGTCCTTCTGATTGAATCGACTCAGCCGACAAGTACGATAGTGTTCGGAATAAACAGCACTTCTACATTGAAAGCTCGTTTGTCTTAGGCACTCGTCCAAGCATTCGCTTAAACTCCGACCTGTTATCTCGGAATGAAATTCACCGCTCAATCGTGAATTCCTAAATCGTTGGAAGGCCGTGTCTGGACGTCTACCGTCTGAGTATAGGTGGGAGGAGACGCTATTGTCCGGATACTCCGAGCCTCGTGCTACAGACGGATCTAGGTTTCGTAAGCGAGCATTGTTTTGTTACGCACGGCTCGGGCTATGTACATCTTTGTTTGTTTTTTTTTTTTTTATTTTTTATATATTTATATACATTGAATCTATGTATATTTCTTTTTTTATTAATGCTAACGAGCCGGCTTATTACGGTTTTCTTTTTTTATTTTATTTTATTTTTGTGCTGAGGCAATAATATTATAAATGCTATGTACATATTTGAAGCGTGATCGTGCGCTTTTTTTAAAAAAAAAGATTTTGTATGTGCATTTTTGAGATATAGAGTGCGATTTAGAGATATAATGTGGAATTTTTAATTTTATATATGAATTGAATGAGCTTTTGCTTTCGTTGCGACATATATGTGTTATGTGTAAAGTGTGAAATGCATATCAGTAATGATATCAATTTTAAGCAGAAATGACGAGTTATTTTTTTTTTTTATTCAATGTGAGTTGAATAGAGAGAAAAATAGGCTAATGGTATAGTTTGAGAGTGATTTTTATGATGAAATTAGGTTGCTAACATAAACACTTTTTTATAATTTTCTTCGAATTTTTTGATGAATTGTATTTACACAAAGGCTTATCTATCGTTTTAACAATAGACTTGAATGTGTGTTGTAGAATATTTTAGTGTCTGGTTATATAATTTCAGTGAAAAAGATTATATTTTTTAGAAAGTTAATAAATTAAATTTTTACATTGGAATGTTAATATTTTGTTAGATCAATCCTCACACCATAATTAGTAAAAAAAAGTGACAAAATTAAATAAAAAAAAAAAAGTAAATTTTTGTACTCACGATTATCCAAGCAAACCAAATCATAAAAATGATAGCTAGGACTATTGCTTATTCCAATATCATCTCTTTGTGATACCGAATCCTCTTCCGAAATAACGCACTGTCGAGTTTGCTCATCAAATTCAACGCTACGACAGAAATATTTCTCTGCCCTAAGGCAAAGTGCCTGACACTCGTCAAGGGTTAAATTCGTATAGATGTCCACTTCAAAGGGACCGCGTAGACGTTTGTTCTCTTCCTTTATGAACACTGCTAAACCATCGCAACGATGTTCCGCTGTAAGGAGATTAAAAAAAAAAGATTTTTTGATTAATGTAATGTTAAAAAATTAATTTTATTGCAATTATAAAAGTGGTATAATATTATCAAATCATTGTTAATTATTATATTGTAATTGATATTAAATATCTTTGATATAATTGCTTACCATTTAAACAGGTATTTTCCAAATATTCTGAATTAGCACTGTCCTCAAGTAATTCCGGATGTGTTCTCCTTGTAAAACGACTTACAGAGCAAGTTCGCAAAGTAACATCATAAGTAGCAGATCGGCAAACGAAGTTGAATTCATTTAAACATCTAAATATAAATAAAAATGTACATTACAAGTATTATAATTCACCGTATAAATTTAACAATTAAAATTTAATTTATTTTTATTTATTTATATTTTTTATAAATTTATCAACCCTTACCTATCTTCACATTCCGTTCGATTAGCGGTAATATACTCTCTAACATCAGTCGCTGGTAATTTTAATTTTTTTCTCGAATGCCTTTCAAACACATATCGTCTATTAGGACATTCTCTTTCAATTCTGCTAGCTGTAAGATCAAAAAATTCTATATAAAAATCAACAACAACAAAAATAATTTTTTCATTATCAAATTCATCTTATTAACCATCATTCCAATTATCAACTCCCCACCTATAATCATCACAAAAAAAAAATTGTCCAAACCCTTAAAGCTAGTGTATCCCAAAGAGAGAGAGAATATCGAAACGATGACGCGTCAGCATAAAAAGTGTTTGAAGGCGGCGATGCGTAACGTGATCGCGTGTGTGTATATATATATAACGCGAGTGCCTTTTACCAGGCAGCACTATACATAGCTTTTACATATATATACAAGCTGCATACGTTAGCTTGTCCATTCGCGTCGATGAACACCCTTCTTTCTCTTTCTCTCTCTTTCTCTTTCTCTCTTCGAAATCATTGTTTAATGCCTTTGTTTGCGGCATTGTTATTCAAAACGAGCGCGTGATCCGCGGAATTAAAAAATGCGGGAGAAAAAAAAAATCCGGGACGAACCCGTACTGTACTGTACACGTATGTATATGTAAGCGCACTTATATGTATAAGCATATAAAGAGAATGAGAAAAGAAAAAGAGAAGGTATAGGGTAAAAAGAGTGAATCAAATGAGCAAAGGCTGTACCGTTTTTTTTTCAATATTACCTCATCTTTTAAAAAAGGAGAGAAACGCGTCTGTAAAAAAACTATATAGACGCGCGCTTCTTTCTTCTTAAAATCGTAATCGCGTAATCGCTTGGATAATATCATAAGGTTTTATATGAGGCGCGATCAGGATAGTTCCTGTGATTTGCGAAATATAGTTAAGTTAAAGGCCGAAGGTCAATGTGGGAGGATCGGCTTCGTTTGAGTTATATGCTCATTAAGCGTATTAAACAGGGGGGGGGGGGGAAGAGAGAGCCTTTGTTAGTTTTGATGAAACAATGGAAACGATGGATTTTGATTTTATTGGATAAATCTATGTAATTGAAAATGAACTTGAGACGATAAATATAGGGAAAAAAATAAAAAGTATACGTTAGGTGTGTATGTATACTCAGGGGAAGCCTATAATAATGTCGGTTTATCGCTTTTGAACAGATTGATTGATGCTTCTATTATTATTGTGTGTCTGAAATTGTTTTCTTTATTTTTTTTTTGTAATTAAAAGGAAATCTATAAAATTTTCAAGGCTTTTTTATCGATAAATGTAAGTTTATATACACAAAAACTTAGTAATATATTTTTCTTTTTTTTACTATACTTTGAATAGCAGGGTTAATTGAATTTGTCGAAGGATGTCTGTACGAGTCTTTAAGTAGAAATAGCCAGGTATAGTCGTACACAATTGTCTTACTAAATTATGTATCGTTGAACTTTTGATTCGAGACTTTAATGATGTTATCGTTAAATGAATAAAATAAAATAAAAACAAGATAAAGGAAATAAAAATAAATTTAGATTGAATTGAAAATGAAAAAAAAAAAATCATTATTTACTTACAACTTAAACAGACTTCGGTGAAATGAACGCTATTGGGTACCATCATTAAATTACCGATACCCTCTGGCTGAGCTTGTTCTGAACTTAAGTAACAGGTGCTTTCTTCGTATTCAGCGGCACCACTGAAAGAAGCTATTCTACTGCCCGGTTGGAAATCGAAGCTTGAGCAAGCTCGTACTAAATTATTGGTAGCTGTACGGTCCCTTAAACACAGCTCTTGACATTTTTCAAGCACGCGAAATGGAGGGGCTGCGTCTCTTACCTTTAAAGAAAAGTTAAGACAATTTTTCTTTTTTTTTATAGATAATTAAAAATTGATGTTAAAGAAAAATAAACTAACCACTTCGTCGTCAAAGCCTTGTAATTGCTGGTCCGGTAATCTTTCATAAACGACTCTACCCGTGCCACCATTACACGTGGTTTGAGCTATAAATTAAAAAGTATTGTTTTTTATTATATTTTACTGAAAAATAAAATTATTTTGCAGTGTCAGATAAAAATTTATTTTATTTATTTTTTTTAATTTACATACCGTTGACGAGCATCTTCAACACCGTTAGGACAGTAATAGCTTGAACCATGCTGAACATATTATGAATCCTTTTCATTTTGAAGTTTGATAACGGGTACCATCAAGTAGTCATGTCACTCGTAATGGGACTACAACAGTTGATATAACATACCACTAAAATTACTAACTAAACTACTTTTTTTTAAATTAAAAATTTTTTTAAATTATTTTGTATAACAAAGTATTCTCAGTTTACCCTATTTACAAATTTCAAAAAAAGGCTTACCACAACTTGAAAATTTTCAACAGAATAAATAAAGAATTTTGCGCCATTTTAAATGTGAATAAATCACTTTTCGAAAATAGAATTTTATTTTCATTTAGTAAACAAAAGATAATATATATTTTTTTAAATTATATATTAATATATTTCACAAAAAAGTTTATTTTTTTTTATACGCGCAAAAAGTACAGGAGTATATTATTCTCGCGTACAGATTCTTTTTCACTTATGACAACGTTCACCGCGCCGATTTCAAAGCGAACTGCGCTATGAATCGAAGGGGAGTTTACTATACGCGAAGGTATATAGTAACAAGCCGTAGTCAAAATGCGTGACATTTCCATTCGACGTTGTCCCCATCTGATGCGTTGCGGATTAATATATATGAAAAAGGGAGAGGAGAAAAAAAAATTTTTTTTCGTGCTATATACGTGAGAGAGTATACCTATATACGTATACATTCACTTGGTTTCCGCACCTGTATAATAAAGAGACGATCGACGCGTAGTTTTACGATGACGCCAACTTATTTTATCTTTTACGTTTTGATTCAAAATTTCAAATTTTTTAGTGATCTATAATGAAATTAATTTAGAATTGTTTGGTCAAAATTAATTTTCTAATGATTAAGACTTTCGAGATCTAAGATGATTTTTTTATATTCTGTGGATGTGACAACGAAAGATGTGGTAATTTTTTTGTAAATTTGATTAGAAAAATTTTTTTTAACTTTTTGTATGAAGAAGATAGAAAAGAGTTTTGTTAGTTTATTGGGTAAAAATTTTAAAACTGTTAGGATAATGTTTTTTAAGCTAAAAATATTCATACCAATATCTTTTTGCCGAATAATTTTTATTAGTTGTAAATGAAGTTGGACTTTTTTTAGCGGAAAATTAAATCTTAGATTAAATAATTATTAAAAATATTTTAAAAATGCTCCTACGAAAATTAAAAATGTTAAAAAATATAAGAACTTATTGATCCAATAGTAATTAAAATTTTATAAAAACATTTGATTTCAATCAAAAATTCAATATATTCTTTGTTACGTTAATTTTTAAAAAATCTTTAATTATGCAATTTACTCAAAAATTAATTATTTTTAAAAATTTCAAAAAGTTTTTCTAAAATAAGATAAATACAATTATCTAGTCAAGGGATCAAATTAACATTAGACCTACTTTTCAAGGGCTTACGAAACTATTACTATGGTCATTTTCGACAGATATTATCTTAATGTAACAGGTTGCATCATTGTTGAATACAATTGATCAAACTTAATATTACCAAAGCAATTACGAAAAAAAAGGTCAAATTCATCGTAATTCAATTAAAAAATTTTGTCAGAACATATTATGACTTTCCTTTCAAAATTTTTCCTGTCAAATGACATCATACACAAAAAAATGTCTTTATTAAATTAACTCTAAAAAAAAATATCATCCCACATTCCAATCCTCCAATTCACAAATAAAACCAAACCACATTTATACACGCATAATATACAGCAAAATAAAAAAAAAAAGCAAAAACCACTCACATAGAATCCACCTATCCTCTCCCATTCTCAATCCCTTACCCATACATCTACCACATATAGAAGCACATCGACGAGCCGCGAATCTGTCACCACATACATACGCACATACATAGAGCTCTCTCTCTCTCTCTCTCTCTCTCTCTCTCTTTCTCTCACTCAGCCAGCAGCTAGTTCAAGCATCCGCGATAACCGTCGAAGATAATAGATCCCCTAATAATGCGCTCGCTCGCTCACTCTGGGAAGTTGGAATCACGCTCCGTTGGCTTTACGGGCACACATACATGCGTATACACGATCCCGCATTCAGTAGCATTACCCTTTCTCGCAATGAGACAGAAAGTATAGGTACATAGGTGTATGTATATGGGGAGGTTCGGGGTGAGCGGCCGCTAGGAATCTGAGAGAGAAAAAGAGAGCTTGCGAATGAAGCTGAAGCTTTACTTTGTTAAAGGGACTTCGTTATCTAAGCTGAGGTGGTCCCTAGGAATTGGGAACGAATAATTAGGAGCAAGGATATACTAAGTTGCTGATGCTGATGGATTTTGGAGATATGTGTTTGTATTGCTTGAGCATCGGAGTCTACTAATGTGCGTGTATCCCCTCCCCCCCCCCCACTCTTTTTTATAATATGTGATGGAATATGATAAAGCGCGTCCGACCGGAGTTGCGAAAGCTTGAGGCTTACGTATATATCTATACACGATGACGCTGGACTCCTTTTTTTGTTCTACTCTTCTTTTTTTCTTTCTTTTTTTTTTTTTTTTTTAATAGAACACAAAGAGATGAGAAAGAGAGAGCGCGCATAGGCGATGAGCATGAGCTGCGAAAAAACGCGATTTTATTAGGCGTTTCTTTGTTGTAGACCGATTTACAGTTGCGCCATTATTGTTTTTTCTTTTTTCTTTCTTTTTTTTTTTTTGGAGAGAGAAATTTTTTTTTAGTTTGCTCTCGTGATTTTTGAGGAATTGTGATGTCGATTTTTTATGAGTATTGATTATTTTTGTATGTATTGTTATAGGGGGATTAATTTATTGCAAGCTTCAAAGATTTAAAGAAAGATTGGCAATTGTTAAATTTAATTTTGCATTTTATTTTGATGATTGTAATTTTATTACAGATTCGTAAAATTAATGGTATTATAAAATGCAATAAACATTTATTATTATCATTTCATTTTAAAACATTATTAAATAAATTTTAATTTATAAAAATGTCTTAATACAATAATTTTTAATTCTGAAACATCTATTTTTAACAAACATACAAAATATTTCAATACACATTTTTTTTTAAATTAAATTATATTATTTAAAAAACTAAATTGTTAAGTTTGACGATAAAAAACTTTCTAGAGAGTTGTAAACCTATAAATGTAGTATATACTAAAAACGTAAAGTACAAACGTGTGGGAATGAACGCTGACAATAAAAACTCAATTGACCGCAACTTTTCTATTTCAGCTTTAATTTGAAAAGGATTTTTAAATGAAATGCAAGGCATGCACTATTTAGCACTCAAACGTGAATGAAAAAGCTATGCGTTCTCACGCCTAAAAAAAAAAAATTATCTGAATAATACGATGTTGAACTTCAGATTAGAAATTTATAGTAGAATAAACTTTTGCACATTAATGTTTCGAGAAGATTTATGAATGTAGTTTGAATTTACAAATATTTTTCAAAAGCTTTAGTAGTTTTATCTCATAATCATAAGCAACAATTAACATCTCTTTATTATGCAGGATATTAAGCATGATTTTATTTAAAAAACTTGTTAAATATAGCGTTACCAGAAAAAAAAGAATTAGCGTAAGCAGTTTTTAAAGACCGTTTGTAACGATATATTTTTTACAAAAAGTCCATTCGCAAAACGTTATTATAGCAAGCAAAAAAAAAAAATTAGAATTATATTCAAAAGATTAAAATAATTTGCAAAAATTAATCATAATTATTTAAAGCTTTAAAGCTGCAACAAAAAGCTCCTAAAATTAATTTTATTTTTTTCTAATAACAAAAGCATCGATATATATATCAAACACACACTTCTTACTTTTTGAACGACGTTCTGTTCGAGCGTAGCCAAGAGGGCGAAAGCTCGATGAATCGTTCCTCAAATCAAGCCCGTCTCTCATGAATATAATATCTCGTCTTCAAATAATATATAATTGTTCCATTGACCCACCCAAACCTTTTAACTTAAATAAAAAAAAAATCTATTCAGCCACTCCTTAACCACTATTAAAAAAAAAAAAAAACGATCAAAAACCACTCAATTATAAAATTACCCCGAGCTCTCTCACGTGGCTCGAGTTTTAAATCACGTATAAATTGAATACACAGTAGTTACAGCCCGGTTCAACTGCCACCAATAATCAGACTGAGCTTGTCCCGAAATCGCGATCGTCTCTCATGTGTGTATGGTGCTCGCTCTATAGGTGCGCGTAAATAACAGCTATATATCGGACCCTATATGTGGGGGGCCTCTTCTCTCTCTCTCCCGCCCACACTCATACACCTCGTTACACCCTATCTTATATATATACGCATACGTATATATGCTCGAGGCATTACAAAACAGGCGTGCCTGCCAGAGTCAACGCAAAGTAAGGTATGCTTGACGAGTATATAGACTCAACTATTGCACAAATTCAAGGGTGGGGGGAAAGGGGTATCCCATAGTACTCTACCATAATACAGAAGTATATATACAGGTGTGATCGAACACGAGTGGGGTGTTTCGCGGCTGGCGCTTGACGCAGCCGTGTGGTATATATACACATGGCCTTGTCTTCTGGACAACCCAACGTACACACATGTATGTATACGTATAAGTTTGTGTATGCTTGATTTTTTTTTTATTTTTTTTTTATTTTTTTTTTTATTTTCACGAGTATAGCCTGCGAGAGTAACTCCGGAAGTCACTCTCTCTCGCGCTTATTGTGCTCTGCTTCCGCACACACGAGTTACATCCGGGAAAACGTGGTATGGGTGACCACCAGCAGTAGTAGTAGTAGTAGTAGTAGTAGCAACCGATTCCAATGGGACGTGCAAGAAAGGAGGGGAAGAGAGAGAGAGAGAGAGAGGGAGAGAGACTTTGATGTTGTGCGTGACATGGGCGTGTGGGGGAGAGATGCTACTAGCTGTTGTGTGTTGCTGCTGCTGTTGCTTCGCGCTTGCGGAACCACGGATTAGAGAGTTGCTCTGGGTTATAGGGTACATATATTGCACGCGCGTGCCCTGTGTCTATACACCAGACTAGACTCTTTTTTTTACTCTCTTGGGTCAAGGAGGACACACTACTGTATGTGTACATTGATGATAGGTTTTTATCGGCTTTATCCAAAGTAATTGAGAGAGAGAGAAAGAGAGATATATTCGACAGCTGTATTGGGAATTTTTTTTTATTCTCACTCTCTTTATCGTTCACCCTACTTTTTTTTTTTATTTTTTGTTTGGGTTGACCCTTTTTTTTTAGAGAGAAGGAGGAGGAGCTATATATTGGTTGGTTGGTTGGTTGGTAATGAAATAAATGCTGCAGGTGTGAAGAAGGTTGAGGTGTAATGTGGTTCAGAGGTAGTGAAGCGTTGATTAAACTTTGATTGATTGTAACTATTGTGTTACTTTTTTTTTTTTTAATGGATTTACTCTTGATATAATTTTCAAATTTAAATATATGCTATAATATTTTGCGAACTTTTTCTGAAGTTAATATATCTTACATTTAGCTTAGATGAATTGTATGTTATTGTTAAAATATTTATTTTATTAGTATTAAGCATATTATTTCGTTGTCATAATGTTTTATAATTATAATATAAAATATAAAAACTTTAAAATTTTGTTTTTTAAATTAATTTATGAATAAAGACCTAATTTAATATGTAAGGACGTTAAATAAATTATTTTAATTATTATAAATATTGGGTATACTTCAGGCTATAAAAGATAAGATTCTTTAGGGTCAAACAAGTTCAGAAATGATAAGTACATTATGTTTTTAAGTTTGTCATATTTTGCATTGACGTCATTACAAAGCCGACTTAGTTTCACGTGCAGTTATAGGATTAAATAAACTTATATAAGAAGTAAACTCAAAGTTATTGAATATAAACAAACATGATTATTTATGCGTTAAACAAAATTTGCATTTTATAGTAATATAATCACAAAAAAGATATAGATAATTTAATATAACAAATTTAAATAAAATTTTTCAAATAGTTTATTGCATTTTTGCTTATTGAATTTTTAATTATCTGCTATAATAAAAATTAGATTTTAGCTATTCAATATTTAATTAATTCATTTTACTAGTACATCTTTCAAAATAGTAAATAATTATCTGTACAAATTTTTTTTTTTAAATATAATTTGATCAATTTAATGAACATTTACAAAACAATTACAGTATGTTATATTTTATTTATTCATAAAAAATCAAAATAATATATAAAAATTAATCGTTCTGTTAATTAATGTTTATTGCATATCTAAAGTTATAAAATAATCACTTTTCCCTTCAGAATATCTTACAAAAAAAAAAAAAAAAAAAAAAAAAAGAAAAAAAAAAAAAGAAGACAGACAAAAAATATGAAGGACCACCTGTTCAAAAAAAAAAAAACACAACACAAATACACAAAAATTTGATCTTGACCATCAAACATTTAAGTATAGTGACTTATTATTCATAACAGTAATAATCTGGGTAGTAATCTTATACATATGTACATATACGTGTAGCAAGCAAGTGGTATACGCGATCAGCTCTCGTTTTGTCAATATTATCGACGCTATTATACATATATATGTATACTTGTATCTTGAAATAAACGACGGCCACGGTTACGGCCGCGACGACTTGAAGAAGTAAAGATCCGTCTTGAAGAGCAATGTGCTCGTATAGGGCTTCTGTGTACGTGTATACAGATCGAAAGGTGACGAGAAGAGAGTAAGGGAGGGCAAAAAAAGAAAAGAAGGTGGAGTAGGAAGAGAATAGTTCAAGAAAGAGAGAGAGAGAGAGACTCAAGGTAACCCAAGGTAGTTCCTCGGATCCCCTCTAATTAAATAAAGGTGCTTTCTTAAGACTGTTTGCCGACTTAGAACAAATCTGGCTCTACTGTGATGACTATATCGACAAGCAGCGATAGCCTAGCTTGGATACTCGAAGAATCGCTACGCGACCCTTCCGGGTAGTGCTACTGGTGGTAGTAGTGGTAGTTGGTGGAGGTGGTGGAAGATTTAGGGGAAGTTCACTTTGGCAAGGGTATATTAGGAGGCGCGAAGAAAAAACTTCGGTGCACTTTCGTCGGTGATACGGGACCACGAGGGCTCGTGCGAACTGCATCCATAAGAACATCCCGTCCGAGACAAGTGATCACATTTCAAAACACACACACACTTAAGGTAAGTAAACATGTTTTAAGATTGTTAGTAAATATTTAATATTTTTATAATAAATAATGATGTTTGTGTGATTAATATATAAATGATGAAAATGGTGTGATGAGAAAAGTGTAATATTTATACATATTACAATTTTAAATAAAACTTTATCATAGAAAATAGCAATGCTAGAAATTATAACGCAGAGTTTTGATATCTTGGGATGTTATCTATTCGTATTAATTTTATAAAATATATTAAAATAGCAGATAATATAAATAAATAAATAAATAAATAAATAAATATATATATACATATATATATATATATATATATATAGAATTATTATAACATAAATAGTTTAAATGATTTAAATTACAATTATCAGTTACAGCTTTTTTTCTATACCTTTATTTTGAGTTTTTAATTCATTTATTTTAACTTTGGCATTATTCAGATACATATATTTTTATTTGTAAATTTTCTAATAGACTTTATATATTTTTTAAAAAAAGTAATACTGAAAAATAAATATCTTAACGTGTTATTAAACTTATTAAGTAATTATAAATTTCGATATTTCGAAAAAAAAATTTAAACTGTGATTACAAATTAAATTTTATTTATTGATATTATGAAGATATATATTATTATTTTTAAAAGTGTATTATACAGATTATGTATACACTTTCCATGGAAACATCTAACAGATCAACAATTTCGATAAATTATTATTTACGGAATATTTTTTACTCGTTACACACTTATTATAGATTGGTTAAACCAAATTACATTTATTACAATTTAATAGTAAACATTTTTAATATATCTTAAAAATACAAGTAGTAAATACACCTTAAAGGAGAAATTTGTGCAAATTTTTTAAACTTGATTAAATTTAATTAGATTTTAATTAATTCTGATCGAAATGATTATTGAATAAAATAAATTACTTTTCAAATTTTTAATAGTAAAATTGATTGTATTGGATAATATTAATAAATTAAAATTATTTTTGTCATGAATATATTTTGTTTTATATTTAATTTGTAAAAATTTTTTAATATAAAAAATTATAATTTTAATAAATAAATTCAATAAAAGAAATATTTTTTTAATAGTACACTTAAATATTTATTATTTAATATC